>JACXGM010023393.1:0-16232 GCA_016801145.1 Umbra pygmaea
TGGTTATTATTATTATTGTTTGTCTCTGTTTAACATTGGCTAATTACATGCCCGCAAGGCGTGGCTAACCTCCATATACGTGTTCTGTGTGGTTTATGCGTCGACGCTACTTGCACCTACATTGCCGTTCCAGACATAGCATTCAGTCACGGGTGGTTGCTTTCCCGCCGGTAGCGGGTAGGGGTGGGAACGTAACAATTGGACAGTCATTTCCTATCAATAAATAACATTGTTGTCTTTTTACATTGTGGAGAAATCATTACAGAAGGACACAATTCTCTGGAGTTGGAGGTAGCATAGTTGTTGACACAAAAAAGATACAGCTCTAAAAATACTTGGCCTCTAATTGTTTTTAAAGGAAAAAATCCACAGTAAATCATTTTCATAATATAGTGTTTTACAAAAATTACCATAGATGATTTATGTCATACCCAAGGAGTGATCTTTCACACTTTGCCTGCTGAAGATATTCAGCAATACAGGAAGTGGCTTTTGCAGCAATCAAGAACCTTGTTTACCGTGTGAACATGCCTGTGACAAAATATAAAAACGTTAGGGTCTAGTCTGCATTTTAGGCAGAAATATTATCAGAGGGATTTGCGTGCTGAATTGACCTGTACATGGCTGAAATGTGATACGATCACATCCAAGGAAATCTACCAAGCCGACCTCAGCACCGTCTAAAAAATCACGTTTGGAGGTAAGTTATTACGTTATATTTTACTAGAGTGATGCCCTTCGATCTAGCAATTGTACAGTAAATGAAACACCATTACAGTAGTTTATATTCATCTGTGTTCATAATCATATAATTGATTTGTCCAAAAGGTTGCTATTGGAGGTAATTTATTGACATTAGGTTGATGCAATCATAAAACAAAACATCATGACAGTAGTTTATATTCATTGGGTTCATAAATTTAAAAAGATAACTTTTTAAATCTATGTACAGACAAGTACAAATGTTGGAGTAGTTAAATGCTTTTGCTTTTTTCTCTAGGTATTGAAAAATCTCATCCCACCAGTATGTACCAAACCCCAGCTCTGCAGCAGTGTGGTCATGGTAAGTTAAACTTTACCACTATTTCAGTGTCATTAGTATTTAATTTATAATGTGTGTGGCCTGAGAACTGTTTTTAAAATAGTCTGATTGGAATTGTATCGAGAAGTTTTATTTAACCATACATGTAACCCTCATTTAACCCATATTTACTGTTCACTTTGGAACATAAATTGTTTCACTCATTACCAACTGTACTTATCTAGATTCTGAATAAAATTAATATTTTTACACTACTACTATACATACATATACTGTTTATATGTTCTACATACTGTATTTTTCGTGATAATATTACTGTTTATATACTGTATACACTTCGGAATCTTGTTTCTCTTCCCATCATCATCATCATCATCATCTGCAGTGCTTTATCCACCTGTCGCTACCTTTTGGCACCTTCCTTCATGTAACATTTCCTGGTTCCTCATCCCTATGAACTACATCTTCTCCTTCCTGGACTGATCAGAACTACATTTCCCATAACCCGGACTCTGTAACATTCCCTGTTTCCTTTCACAGAGAACTACATTTTCCCCTTCCTGGACTGATCAGAACTACATTTCCCAATACCCGGACTCAATCATCCAAATTCAGTACACCTGCTTTCACTTCATCAGTATATAAGACACACACACTCCATTGCCTCTTTGTGAGGTATTGTGAGTATTGTTTTGATTCTCTACAGAGCATTATATTCATGTCTTGTTATTCCGATCTGACCTTTGCTTTGTTTATGAATTATTCTGCCTTGGATTATCCCCTGTACCTTTGCCAAAACCCTAGTATTGATATTCTGGCCTGACCCCTGCTCTGTTTATGCATTCTTCTGCCTTGGATCATATTCTGTGCTGTTGCCTTTGAAATAATATGAATCCTGTTTTGAATAAACAGTGTTCCTTTTATGCCTTGGGAGTATTCATTACACTTCACCTTGGCAGTAGGGGGATTGAAATGGGGGCCTTATGCACACCAACCAGATGCCCCAACACTAACCCAATAAATGCAATTGATTCTCTATTGTCCATGATACTTCAACAGGTCTCCAAAAAGGAATATTATCTGTATATATTCATTTTTCAATATGCAGAAAACCACATGGATTTAGTCTCTAGTTTTCCCTTTGTCATATATAGGTTATCTGGAGTCTTTCTACAATGCCCTGCTGAAGTACATCCCAAAAAGGCTCCATTTTGGCAACAGAGGCATGAGAGTGGACTCCTCTTGCTGTCATGGAGCATAATGAAATTGTTGGATGGAAATAAGCTTTGACTGTATGAGGTAATGGATCTTTAAATACATTGCTAAAAAAAACTGAACATGCAATCTCACAGTATAGCTCCACGTCATTGAAACTTCAGGGATATCAATCTGTCCAGTTAGGAAGCGTAAGCTGTTGTGAATAAATGTCACCTGTGAATAAATGTCACACATCTGTTTAGCTACGCATTTACTGAATGAACTCTGTGCTTAGTCCAAACTGATTGCACTATATTTTATATGGTTCGTTCTGTCTCTTTTATTTCTTAAACTGTACTATTTTTCTAATTGTTTTTCACTCTTATTTTAATTGCTTTAATTTTATCTTCAATCTGTTTAAAATTTTTATGTTTTCCTGTTTATGTAAAGCACCTTGAATTGCCGTTGTGTATGAAATGTGCTATATAAATAAACTTGCCTTGCCTTATCCTTCCTGACAGGTAGTCCAGCTCCTCCAGGATGCCACATCCATGTATCATCGCAAGAAGGCTTACTGTGTCTTCCAGTACAGTCTCAAGAGCATGGAGGAGATACCAGGAGACAGGCCTTTACACAAGGAGTCCTGGACAGGGCCATAAAAGGTTTTTAACCCAGAAGCAGGACTGCTTCTTTGTGGAAGGAGGAACAGGAGGAGCACTGCCAGAGCCCTATAAAATGACCTCCAGCAGGCTACTACCAAACTGTCAGAAACAGACTCCATGAGGGTGGCATGAGGGCCCGACATTCTATGGTTGATTGGCATTCACTAGAGACCACCAGAATTGGCAGGTCTACCATTAGTGCCCTGATCACTTCACAGATGACAGCAGGTTCACACTGAGCATGTGACAGACGTGAAAGAGTCTGGAGACACCGTGGTAATTCCTAGACTGCCTGCAACATCATCCAGCATGACCAGTTTGTTGGTGGGTCAGTGATGGTCTGGGGAGGTATATACTTGCAGGGTCGCACAGACCTCCACATGCTAGCCAACGGTACCCTAGCTGCTGTTAGGTTTCAGGATGAAATCCGCAGACCCATCATCAGACTTACGCTGGTGCAGTGGGCCCTGGGTTCCTCCTGGTGCAGGACAATCCCCGGGCTCATGTGACCAGAGTGTGTAGGCAGTTCCTGGATGACAAAGGCATTGATGCCATTGACTAGCCCTCACATTCACCACACCTGATGGTGCATCCAATGCCACCAACTAGCACCACAGACTGTCCAGGAGCTCACTGATGCCCTGATCCAGGTCTGTGAGGAGATCCCCCAGGACACCACCCACCATCTAATCAGGAGCAGGCCCAGACTTTGTCTGGAGTGGATACAGGCACGTGGGGGCCATACACACTACTCACATTAGAGTTTCCGCAATGAAATTCACACAAGTTGAAAAGGCCTGTGATTTCAATTGTTCACTTTGATTTTCAATATAAGTTTCAATCCAGCCCTCAATTGGTTGACAATTTTGGTTTTTATTGAATGTTGTTACGTTATTCTGTTCTCAATGAAGTACACAATATACAGTAAAGATTTTGATGTTTAAAAATTTGCTTCAGTAAAAAGGCACTTTACTCCAAGTTGCTCCAGGGGATAAAATATAACTAGCTAATCTAACTTTGACAATTTACATAAAATATTAATATTTCAAAAGAAAAAAATACATTGAATTAGCTAACGTTTCTTACAGTGGTGTGTCCATTAAATATAGCGGGGTCTGTGTATGAACATTTTGGCTTCGCTTCCTGGATAAACTGCATCGACCAGCAACGCGTGCATGTGTTTAGGTGAGAGAGACCCAGCTGTCAATCAATCTCAGGCTGTGGGGGGAGAGGAGGGGGGAATTGGGCGCTGTTTCTCACATTTCAATTTATTTCACCGTTTAACCTACTGCAGCTTTAATCGCTTAAAAAATTAATTTAAAAAAATTGATGACACATCAATCACAAATCCACAACCGCGATTAACGGCATTAAGACACATATGCTACCACAGAAATGAAATTGATATCTTAAATTGAGGGTGCAGATAAAGCGCAAATAAACCGAACAATAAGAAATCATAATATAATAATAATAATAATAATAATAACATTAAGGGTAACAATAATTGATCGCTTTGCACTTCAATTAATAATGATCATAGAGATAAATCTAATAGGCCTGGTTATCTGTTTGTGTTGAGTAATGAGAATTTAAAATACTCTTCTGGTATAGCGCCCCCACATGGTTGATATTGGCCAAACACTACAGGCCCCTTCTGCACCTCATTCCAACCACAGATACAAAGTTTGGTGCCAATTGAATAAACAGTTGAGTTTAGAATGTAAAATAGTGAGTGTACAGCTTGTATAACAGTGTAAATTTGCTGTCCCCTCAAAATAACTAAACACACAGCCATTAAGGTCTAATCCACTGGCAACAAAAGTGAGTACACCCCTAAGTGAAAACGGCCAAATTAGCCATTTTCCCACAAGAAAGCCAGCAAACAGTTTGCTGAAGACAAGCTGACTAAGGGCATGGATTACTGGAACCATGTCCTGTGGTCTGATGAGACAAAGATAAACTTATTTGGTTCAGATGGTGTCAAGCATGTGTGGCGGCAACCAGGTGAGGAGTACAAAGACAAGTGTCTTGCCTACAGTCAAGCATGGTGGTGGGAGTGTCATGGTCTGGGCCTGCATGAGTGCTGCCGGCACTGGGGAGCTACAGTTTATTGAGGGAACCATGAATGCCAACATATACTGTGACATACTGAAGCAGAGCATGATCCCCTCCCTTCAGAGACTGGGCAGAAGGGCAGTATTCCAACATGATAACAACCACAAATACATCTCCAAGACGAACACTGCCTTGCTAAAGAAGCTGAGGGTAAAGGTGATGGACTGGCCAAGCATGTCTCCAGACCTAAACCCTATTGAGCATCTGTGGGGCATCCTCAAACATAAGGTGGAGGAGCACAAGGTCTCTAACATCCACCAGCTCTGTGATGTCATCATGGAGTGGAAGAAGACTCCAGTGGCAACCTGTTAAGCTCTGGTGAACTCCATGCTCAAGAGGGTTAAGACAGTGCTGGAAAATAATGGTGGCCAACCAAAATATTGACACTTTGGGCCCAATTTGGACATTTTCACTTAGGGATGTACTCACTTTTGTTGCCAGTGGTTTAGACCTTAATGACTGTGTGTCGAGTTATTTTGAGGGGACAGCAAATGTACACTGTTATACAAGCTGTACACTCACTACTTTACATTGTAGCAAAGTGTCATTTCTTCAGTGTTGTCACATGAAAAGTTATAATCAAATATTTACAAAACTGTGAAGGGTGTACTCACTTTTATGAGATACTGTATATATAAAATCACAATGTAGACAAAGTTTGTGGACATTAAAAAAATCCGATATGGGTCATTCTTAGCAAATGGTGCCATTTGTGTCCCCATGATATAATCAAGAATAAGTTGTGAAAAAATGGGTTGATACTTATTTTTTAAAGCTTTCTTACTAAATGAAAGCCTTCTCCACTATGTTTAACAAGGTTTATGCCCTTAGGGTTTATTAATTCTAAAATAAATATAGTTCAACCCTTTTTTCTCAATAGCGTCTTCAAAGTAATTTCACACAAGGTTCAACATTGTTATAAAACATATGCTATAATTTTTATGATCTATAGCTTGATTTATGTCATTCCACGTGCTGTTATTATACATTTAAAGCGCCCCCTAGTGGTCAATTTGAATGAGACTTGCAGGTGTGGTTCAGTTACTTATTAAGAGATTTGTCATGATTGGAGAATGAATATACAATTACTAGTAACATTTGTGTATTGGCACTCACCTATCTTGCGCTTGTAGCGCCCCTTAGTGGTCAAGGTATATTAAACTGTCTGGGTATATGTTAGGAACGTATCTGAACACATCCAGTGAGTTTTGTGATGATTAGCCTTACAGTTGCTGATTTGTATTCATTTATGTAGAGAGCCACTCCCCTTTCAAAGTTCATTGGTCAATAACTTAAAATGTAATTGAGATTGACATGTTTTGTTCAACTTCAAATAAGCTTGATCCAATAATGATTCACTGAAAATGTGGTGGCAATCAGAGCTACAGTGTAGGAGAATATAAAAGCACCCCTTGTGGTCAATTTGAATTAGAAATGCAGGGCGCGGTTCAGGTACTTATGATGATATATCCTGAGAGATTTGCCATTATTGGCGATTGAATATACGATTAATAGTACAATCTGTGTAATGCTACTGACCTATTTTGTGCTTGTAGCGCAACCTAGTGATGCATGTATATGAAATTGTCTGTGTATATCTGGGGCACTTATCTGAACATATCCTGTAAGTTTTGTGACAATTGGCCCTACGGTTGCTGATTTGTGGTCATTTATGTCCAGAGCCACGCCCCTTTTGAAGTTACTTGGTCAATAACTTGAAAAGTAATTAAGATATCGACATGCTTTATTCAACTATTAATAAGCTTGATCCAATGATGATTCACTGAAAATTTGGTGGCAATCAGAGATATGGTGTAAAATAATGTCAATAACTTTTTTTTCAAAATATTCAAAATGGCAGAATATTTCACACCTCTGGTTCAACATTGTTATAAAACATATCCTGCAAGTTTTGTAACAATTGGACAAACATTTTAAGATGTATAGCTTGGTTTATGTCATTCCACATGTAGTTATTATACATTTAAAGTGCCCCCAAGTAGTCAATTTGATTAAAACTTGCAGGGCATGGTTCAGTCACTTATGAGGACATGTCCTGAGAGATATTTCATGATTGGAGAATGAATATGCAATTAATAGTAAAATTTGTGTATTGCTACTCACCTATCTTGCACTTGTAATCAATTTTCAGAAGTTTTTATTAAGTTCATTGCAAAAATATACATTTACACAAGCATCAACACTCTTTGTTCCAAATCATAGTCCTTAGCATTTCAACACAACATTTACATTCTACACAATAATTACAGTCAAGAGAACCATGTAAATACATTTAAGTTATATACATCACTGACTATGCTTGCCTCCTACAGCACTAGTTTTTTAAATAGTATTGTATTTGGAATCTTCCATAGTAACTTTTTGTCCTCTATGGTAAACTTTGATTTATCTTTTAAAATATAGTCTTTTAAGGAATTGAAAGCTACACTTAGGACCATTTCATGTGGCACACAAATCTTTTTAAAAGCCATAACATTCCTTGCTTTCCACAAACCCTCTTTTATACAGTTTACCACTGCCCACCATTTATTTACATTCTCAGGTGGATTGCCTCGCAGGTAACCATACATCACATCTTCATAACCTGCAGGAGCTCTATAGATATAATGTAACCATTTAGACACCAGTGACCACATTTCTTTGGCAAAAGGACAGTACCAGAACAGATGTTTAACAGTTTCATAATTTCCACAACCTGGTCTTGGGCACCTTGCCCTTTGAGTGCAATGTCTTTTTTTTAGGAAGTCTCTTGTAGGCAAACACTGATGTGCAGTCTGCCAGGCTAGATCTTTATGTATGTTCAACAAGAAATCACAATTTACATTATACCATACCAGTCTACACTGCACTTCTGTTAGGATACCCACCGGGGTCAACCGTATGTGTTGTGGAGTTAAAAACTTTTCAATTAACACTCTAGTCACTACCTTGCCCACTAAATCCTGCACTACCGCCTTTCCAAGAAAGGATTTCACTTCCAAATAAATTTTTGGGCAACTCTCTGCATACGGAATAGACAATGGTGGCTGTTTACCCCAGGTAGTTAAAATATTACGTCCCACCCAAAATCTTGCAAAATGGGCCCCAATGTTGCTTCTTACTGGATTAAGACAAGATTTCAAGATTGGTGTTAAAAACATTGCCTTAAATTTAGATTCAATTTCCGGGACAACCTTTCCCCCGTTCTCAAGTGATTTGTACATAATTTCCCTTCTCAATTTCTCCTGTTGTCCCCCCCAAATAAACTGGAACATGATTTTCCTTAAAGACAACAAGAGCCTATGGGGAATAGGAAACGTGGCTGCCAAGAATGTAATGGATGAAAGAAGCTCTGCTTTAACAACCAGGATCTTCCCCGTCAGGGTAAGGTCTCTATCTTCCCATTGCATTAGTTTTCCTTTTATCTTTGGTATCCTCACTTCCCAGTTACAAGTTTCCATATTCTTCCCCATTTGTACTCCTAAGACCTTAATCCTTTCTTTTCTTTCTATCAAACCACAATCCTGCATTGATTCTTTCCAGTTTAGGCAAAGGGTTTTACTTTTACTTTTGTTCACCTTAGTCCCTGAAGCTGTAGAGAACTTATCACATAACTCTAGCGTTTTGGTTACTGACCTTTTGTCTATGAGTAATAAGGTTAAGTCATCCATATAGAGTGACAGCTTTGCCTCTTTGCCATCACTGCCTGGAATTGGTAGACCTCTAATCATTGTATTCTGTCTCACTGCACATGCTAGGGGTTCTATGGCTAGAATGAACAGCAGTGGAGAGAGAGGGCATCCCTGGTGCACTCCTGAGCTTACACTAAAACAGGGAGTGGCTTTTCCGTTAACCATCACCTTGCTATGACAGCCAGTGTAGAGGAGGTGAACCCATGACCTAAAATTTAGGCCAAAGTTAAATTTAGACAAAACTGAGTTCATGTACTGATGACTAACACTATCAAAAGCTTTTTCTAAATCCAGCTCCAACACACATAGAGGAAGGTTACGGTCTTGGCAGTAAAGGTAGGTATCCCTGATCAGAGCCAAGTTATCAGTCAAAGAACGTCCAGGGATTCCACAAGTCTGGTCACATTCAACTATTCTACTCACTACTGATTGGAGCCGGGCTCAGATGGTTTACCAAAGGAGTTCTACTCTGCCTTTTGGGAACAGCTCAAGGCCCCTTTGGTAGACATGTACAAAGAAAGTCTAGTAAAGGGCAATCTTCCACCTTCCTTGCAGGAAGGCTCCATATCACTTTTGTACAAAAAAGGGGAAAAGAAAGACTTGAAAAACTGGAGACCTCTGACGCTTTTGGGTGTTGATCTGAAAATATTGTCAATGGCTTTATTCCTCCGGCTCTTGCACTTGTAGTGCCCCCTGGAGGTGCATGTATATGAAACTGTCTGGGTATGTCTGGGGCATTTATCTGAACATATCCTGTGAGTTTTGTGATGATTGGACTTACGGTTGCTCATTTGTGTTCATTAATGTCCAGAGCCACAGCTCTTTCGAAGTTCATTGGTCAATAACTTGAAAAGTAATTGAGATATCAACATGGTTTATTTAACTTTTAATAAACTTGGTGCAATGATGATTCACTGAAATTTTGGTGGCAATCGGAGCTAAGGTTTAGGAGGAGATGTCAAAAATGTATGCGGACCTTAATGGTCCTTAAGGCTTTTTTGTAGAGCACACTGAGCTGCACCTGTGTGAGAAATGTCAAGTCAATCGGATTTACGGTGTGAGGGGCGTGGCTTTTCAAAATTTACATTTTGAAACCTTAATTACAGCGCCACCATGTGGCAGATTGGGTTCATATTTCTATGGAAGCACATGCACACCATTTCCAGTTATTCCCCCAAGTTTCATGTTTCTAGCTCATTCCAGCTCACGGGAATTTCAGCCGGCGTGGCAGACAACAAATAAAAATAACTAAAACACACAAAACTACTCTGACTGTGGTGCAAGCACTATAAAATGCCATGTCCCCAGTCCGTGTTTTTTTTACTTCAGTAGCAAATATAAGTAATACAAATTTAATCATTTTTATGTATTTAACTATAATTGCAAATAACTATGTATAATACATCTCACCACATTCTATTTGTTTAAATTAAAAATATTATAATATAAAAAATCTTGAAATATGGTCTGTCCCCCTGCGTTACTCTGATGAAAATCCTTCTGGACACGCCCCCTGATTGTTAATTTGGTCACCTGACACAGGTGGAGAGAAAACAACTACAAGGAGCAGAGTAAGTAGCTCTTTAATCAACACTTTTTTCAATGTTTAGAGTGGTTTACTAATGTGGTCAAGGATAACATGTCCACTACAGTTACTCTGATATATATTGGAAGGTTATTTTTTTAAGATTTTGAAGATAGATAGTTAAAATACAAAAAAATCTTCTTGTGTAGTCATCATGTGCTAGCCTCTTGTTCACTGTTCATGAGTAGAAATGGCCGAGTTTAGCATAATTTGTCCCCCCACGTTACTGTCCCTTCCAAATTTGATGACATAACATCCTGAGCTGGCCCAATATATTTTTATCATAGTTGAACATGTCCTTCATCGGATGAAATGATAAAATCAATGAAAATAATATTAATATTAGGCAAGGTTACCACCCTCAATGGCACCATTTGCTAAGAATGACCCATGTGTCCATCAAGTAAGCTCAAAGAACAAGTGTAAACAAAATTAAGTTAAATATATTTCGACATGAATGGTAAGACACGATTTTAAGACCCCTAGAGAAAAAACATATCGCCCGAACAGGGACTTGAACCCTGGACCCTCAGATTAAAAGTCTGATGCTCTACCGACTGAGCTATCCGGGCTCTGTGCAGTACTTAGAGAATTATCTTTATGAAACAGGATTTAGTCTTGACATAGACTAGCTATAGTTATAAAAAAACTCGATACCACACGTTGTTGAAAAGGTTTGTTCTTGTTTATAAACACTGTGCTCCAGTTTTAACCCTGTGAGGTGCGACAGTAGTTTTGAGCGGGTGTGTCCTGCCACCTCGTGGTGTAGTCTTTTTAGATCCGTTGTCAGCTTTTGAGGCAATCTATTGTTGCTGTAGTTCTCGGGAAAATAATTTTATGACAATATCAATTGTATTACATTAACTTATTAAATACATTTTTATTGATGAATTTACAACTGTACAAAATGGCAATTTTCAGGACAATCTAAAAGACATAGAAAACAAAACCCAAAATATAAACTAATACCGTCAAGTCAGTCTCGAGGCTTTCTACTACTATTACGTCATTGATAAATCTTTATCAGTGATTTGCTCCAGTGTGTCATTGAGACCAAATATATTATGCTAATTCTGATGTTTTATTCCGAGTCTTAAGTCAGGTTAGACTCAGTTTAGATGGCCAATAATATAAATAGATCAAACAAGAAAACAGCAGCACTGAGGTTAATTAAATACCTGTAGTGTTTAAATTTACCAGAACCCTCTGTCCGCCTGTAGCTAGGTCTTAGATCAGCTGGTTCTGTACAATTGACTACATTTGACTGTGTAGGAGCTGGTTTCATTGCAATTCAGCAAACGTGGGGCCATGCTAGTCTACTTTGAATCACTAAATAACAACTTGCGAATAACCTTGTAACTTAACCTCAACTGTCGCAAGTGGGAAAACCCATGAATAAAATCGTTGATTAAAAAAACATTTGATCAAAACAAACATACTGACAGTGATTGTGGCATTCTCTGGATTGAAGTGCATTCCCATATTTAGTACGTATATCTATATTGACTTCATACGGTAAGGGCTGTAACAAACATGCAGTTTGCCTGATGCTGACTATTCAAAGAGCTATGAGTCGTGACTGAAGGATGGCAGCGTCATGGGTGTATGTTGGTTGTGCTTTTAAGAGTTTCTTGTATATGCTTACATTGTATTTATTTTTGACTGTACATCTCAATAATATACTTCGAATTTCAATGTCTTGATATTAATAACGGTATGTATGTAAATGTGTCTATTTGTACATGGTGTATCTTTTATGTGCCAACATATCTACAGCAAACTTCATAGCCCAATACTAAATAGCTCCAGTGGCAAGTGGCGACAGTCATATGTGGAATGGGCGTCTGACATAGGTTCATCCTTTTTATAGAGTTAAGGACATTCTGTAAAAGTGAAATAAATTACGATAAAAGGTAAGCCATAGAGTAAAAAAAACATCAATAGATATTTCTTTACTTAAGGTAATCTTTGAAGGAGGAGAATAAATCTCAGTTTAAACTCACAAGTGATTTGCAAAGGAAGGTGGAGAGTAAAATTGTGTTCTCTGGCGAGACATTGTAGTTGGCACAAATCTAGGATCAGCTTACTCTACCAACAACCTTAACTGCTATTTTAGCTCTTTATCAGATAAGATAACCCAGAACACGCTGATAGGACTTTTAGGTATTGTAAAGTGTTCTCCAGGCAGATCTGCCTTGGAGGCAGAAGTCTTTTGATTGGTTGATTTAAAACTGAGGGCGGACCTCACATTAAGTTTAATTTTGATTTATAATTACGATATAGATATATATATATAGCAAAGGATTACATTTTAACACTCCAGTGTGGTTAAGGTTAGGTGTACGGTTAGATATGGTTAAAAACTGAGAAAACTATGCTCATGTGCACATTTCCGATGTCATGTGAGGTCCGCCCTGTTTTGAAACAACCAATCAAATTACTTCCGCCTCCAAGGCAGATCTGCCTGGAGAACACTTTTCAATCTGTATTGTATTGTATATTGTAAATACTATGTCTGTATGTTATTGCAACATCCACCTGCCCAGGGACTACGGGCGGAAATTAGCAATTTACTACAACCTGGCACAGGACATCTATAATGTTTTCTGTGCACTGTCCCTGTTTAAATAAATAAATTACATTACATTACAATAACTAAAAGTCTTATGAGCCAAGAACACCCTGTTTCTAATTTTTGGATCTAGACTCAATTGATCAAATCTTGTTATTAGTCAGATACGCTTACCGCTAGGCTACTTGCAGACCCTCTACCACTAAGCAGACCACAGAGCAGTGTCTGCATGGTCACTATTCAATCCCATACATTTGCTCTCAGTTATGATGATGTCACCAAATGTCACTTGATTAGCATAAATGTCATCCACAGACTGTGTCAGGAAGAAGTCCTTGCATATTGCACACTATCTCCATAGCTTTCCCCTTGTCCAGATTGTATAACAGGGCATGCTGTCTCCCAGGTCTGTCCATCTGAGGTCAAACATAAAGCCATGGTGAAATGTCACAGATGATCAAGAAGTTCTTCTCTGGGGGGATGAGAATGTGTGATGGGTTTGTGGGGCACTGGGTTCTCTCTGTGCAGTTACGTCACCTGAGGAGAGGAAAAAACTGAGATGGAATATTACAGACAAAATGTTTGTACGTGTGTGTGTGTGTGTTAGTGTAAATACCTTGTGAATGTTTGGGGGCGTGTCATCCTCTGAACCCTCCTCGGGTACGGTGTAAGGGTGGCGGCCCTGATTCCCATCCTCCGCCCAACCCCCCATGGGACCACGGGCCGACCGCACCCCTCTGCCCTCCGACCCCACAGAGACTGCAGTGACACACACTTCCATCAATATTTCTTTTAATATTTTAGTCATTTTAGCAAAATGTTTTAAGACTTGTCAGATTTACCTGTGTTTGCCCAGCAGCGGTGTTGGCTGTTGGTCTGGACTGGGGCCTCTTCCTGCCCTGGCGTGGCCCCTCGATCTGGGGGAGGGCCAGAGTTTGAGACCGGGGCAGGGGTGGAGGTAGGTGTTGAGACAGGAAAGGTGTGTGAACGGGGGATAGGGTTTCGGGAGCTAGGGTTTCCTCCTCCGGCACCCCTATCCTCGGTAACGCTGTCGCTGCTGTCGTCACTGTCCTGCCTGTGCCACGTGTGTCTGGACAACTCACCCTGAGACTGCTGCTTATGGAGCTACAGGAGAAGGAGCATGAACGAGGAGCATGAACGAGGAGCATGAACGAGGAGCATGAACGAGGAGCATGAACGAGGAGCAAGGTAGAAGGAGCATAAAGGAGGAGCATAAAGGAAGAGCAGGAAGTACATGAAGGAGGAGCAGGAAGTACATGAAGGAGGAGCATGAAGGAGGAGCATAAAGGAGGAGCATAAAGGACATGAAGGAAAAGAATAAAAGACATGAAGGAGGAGCATAAAGGAGATGGAGGAGCATGTTTAACGTTCTATATTGCACCATTGAAAACCACAGACAGACCTCATGTATATAGAGTGCATGGATGCTCATCTCTGTCGAGGCATATTCTGATAGGACGAGACTAGTCAGCTGACCCTCCCACGCGC
This sequence comes from Umbra pygmaea, assembly GCA_016801145.1. Taxonomy (NCBI): domain Eukaryota; kingdom Metazoa; phylum Chordata; class Actinopteri; order Esociformes; family Umbridae; genus Umbra; species Umbra pygmaea. The sequence continues at coordinate 14,378 of JACXGM010023393.1, forward strand.
TACTGCCTGAACTAGCAGTACGAGCATCAGTGCTGAGAGACAGAGAGAGAGCATCGGTTAAATATCTGTTAGTTGGTTGATAGGCTGCTTGATAGATTGATCGATCAAATGTGGGAGTCAGGGCTTTACCCAGATCCCACCATGGCTCGGTTTGCAGATGAGGTGTGTCCGGCCGACCTATGGGTGGAGCTATAGCTGCCCCTCATACTGTTGACAGAAAGGGAGCGCAAGGCTGAAGCCCCATCGCTATTGCCAATCGGCTCGTGATTGGTCATGGAACCGTGCCGTCCAAGATGAAGAGATGCCAGTGATGGTGGGCCAGTCAGGAAGTTGGCTATCAGACTCCTTGGCTGAGAGGAAAAAGTGAGAATATAATTTAATTATTAGTATAAACAAAAACAACTTAAAAATCGATGCAATTTTAACTGAAGGGCAGCCCTCTGTGCAGCTCCGTACCTCAGACTCGGACAGTGAGGTGAGGGTGTGGGTGTGCGCGTCTCCCGTCGCCTCCCTGTGCACACGCTCCTTCAGCTGGCTGATGAAGTGGGTGGTCTCTGTGGGGGGGTTCCACTGGGGGTTGGTGATGGCAAAATGCATCAGGGACAGCTCCGTCTTGCCGTCCTCAGCCTGCTGGTAGATAGAAGCCTCTGTCTTCCCCTCAGACATCCACTGGAGGGAGTAGAAACCAAAGAGCTTGAGATTTAACACACCGGACCTGAACAGAGATCACATTAGCTTCTGTAGTCGACAGAAGCTGCTGTATGTTATGCGTGTGCGCTAGTTTTGCTGTACGTGTGTACACAGTGTTTTTCTTACCGCAGGGTGTCCATGCTGTCTGACGTCCATCTGAGCGAAAGAGCAGGTGTCCCCCACCCCGACAACCTCCACGGTGAAGTTCCTGAAGAAGTCGATGATCTCCAGGGACTTCCTCCTCAGGCTGAAGATCAGGATGAAGGGAGTCACCACCGGGCTGATCAGCTCCTCCAGGATGAACACCTGAATGGGCAGATCGTGGGTTAACCCTCCCAGACCTGGTCTAGAATCACTGCAACCCTGTCCAGATTAGCTACTTCAGTCATGTGATCTTTATTCATTCATTCTTAGGCACTGTGTGAGTTTGTAGCTCTAGACTGGTAGAATGTGTGTTAGAACTAAATGACAACATTCAGCCATGCTACTCACAGCTTTGTACTGGAAGAGCTGGGAGAACTGGTCTCGTGTCTCGTAGCGGTGGGCGTTGCCCTGCCAGTGGTCAGGCATGTAGTGGATGTGAGCCAGGATTACCCTGAGGAGCTGCTCTGGACAGTACACCAGGTGCTTATCAGGAATAAAAGACCTGAAGGGACATGGTAATCAGAAACACCTGGCTAAATATACACCAGACACACACACATCAAGACACGTTTGAACCACACAAATACAGACACACACCTGCAGATGGTGATGCACACTCCCAGAAGTGTAATGGATGACAGAACGTGCTCCACGGCAAGGACATCTTCATCGTAGATCGTCAGAGCGATGAGGACAGCCAATAGGGAGCCAGCAAAGAATGCTACGTTCTTAGCCACCACCGTTAGCAACGGAGACAGGAAGCAGTTCATATACTTTGAGGAAGCCTGGAGGGGGGATGCCCACACGTCCAAGGGAATTGGACATTTTAGCAAATTGTGAATATCAGAATGATTACCACACACGTCAGTGTCAGAATGATTACCACACACACACACGTCAGTGTCAGAATGATTACCGTACACACGTCAGTGTCAGAATGATTACCGTACACACGTCAGTGTCAGAATGATTACCGTACACACGTCAGTGTCAGAATGATTACCGCACACACGTCAGTGTC
>JACXGM010023394.1:0-16232 GCA_016801145.1 Umbra pygmaea
GACACACACAGACACACACAGACACACACAGACACACACAGACACACACAGACACACACAGACACACACAGACACACACAGACACACACAGACACACACAGACACACACAGACACACACACAGGCCAGCTGGGGATGCATGCTAGGGTAATCTGAAGTGGTTAAGCTTTAACCTCAATCCATAAAGTCTCAGTTAATCTAGTACATGAAACTCAAACATACACCAAAATCCTTATCATTCCTCTTCAAATTATTTCAGACATGCCTGAAAACATATATAAAGTGAACTGCCTTTTTGGTATTTCTCAGCATGAGCATTCAAATTGTGTTCATGGCCAAGTGTTTCCCCAGCTGAAAGGATATAGTGTGCGGCCTGGTCTTTCAGCTTCTTTTAGCCATTGGTAGCATAGTCCTGCAAGTCAGTGGACTTGACATTTATCTATTGTGGCCCTGGCTGGTAACACATTTTTGTAGCATGGCTGTAGACCTGTCAATTATAAATGCTTTTGCCTGTGTTCACAGTAGGTCTAGAACCCTCTCATTGATAGCTAATCTTACGATTACTTAGGCAATACCTACACACCCAGAAGCCCCCCACATTGCTTTCCAGTTGTTATTTTGATTCCATATTATTGCACTTTTTAATGTGTTGAGTTTACATCTTCGACTGATTGAATGCTGCTTGCACTGCTACATTAGTCCTAAATGAATTGGTCCACCACAGTTCAGTAAATTGCTAGCATCAGTGGTGACAGGTCCAGAGATGGGATACTGCTGCTTGCTGTGTGGCTAGTGACAGGCTTCTGCATTCACACACACACACAGACATCCTGCCAGTCCTCTGTCTGGGGATTGGGGAGAGGGGACCCGGTCACTCCCACTCTGTAGCGTGGTGCTCGCTAGAGCTTGAAGAGTAAAGGGACCCATTACAGAAGGTCATTCTGGTGCATAAACAAAGAAAATTATGACAGGCTTAATTCTTACTGGTATAATTGGTCCATGTTAAAGCTTGATTGGATAAAGGATCCTCACTGTGTAATGTACGAGCTTCAGGGGCACAGAGAGGCCTGTAGTCAGAACAGGCTCTGTGTGACAGTGTTGATATTGCTGGTTCAGAGTGCTTAATTAGTAGCTCCTGAATGTTTTTCTAGCTAACTCAGAGCCAATACTTGGACCTAAAATTATATACACACCAAACAAATTAGCGTGCATGCATAAAATGAACAAAAACAAATGAGTCGGAAGGTCTGAGAGTCTATACAATCTCCTGATTGACAGTTAGAACAACTCTTTCTGTGAGAGGTTGCCTGCAGCCGTTGGATGTTGTTTTTAATCAACGCAGAAGCACCAGCATGGCCTGCAGGTTACACAGTAACCATTTTTCATTCGCAGGTTTCTTTCCAGAGCTGAGGAATCTAACCTCTATGGTACACAGCAGGCAGCAAATCCACACTGACAGAACCACCAGGCTATTTTTTTATGTACAGTGGGGCAAAAAAGTATTTAGTCAGCCACCAATTGTGCAAATTCTCCCACTTAAAAAGATGAGAGAGGCCTGTAATTTTCATCATAGATACACTTCAACTATTGAAAAAAAATCCAGAAAATCACATTGTAGGATTCTTAATGAATTTATTGGTAAATTATGGTGGAAAATAAGTATTTGGTCACCTACAAACAAGCAAGATTTCTGGCTCTCACAGGCCTGTAACTTCTTATTTAAGAGGCTCCTCTGGCCTCCACTCGTTACCTGTATTAATGGCACCTGTTTGAACTTGTTATCAGTATAAAAGACACCTGTACACAACCTCAAACAGTCACAATCCAAACTCCACTATGGCCAATACCAATGAGCTGTCAAAGGACAACAGAAACAACATTGTAGACCTGCACCAAGCTGAGATACTGAATCTGCAATAAGTAAGCAGATTGGTGTGGAAATCAACTGTGGGAGCAATTATAAGAAAATGGAAGACATAATAAGAAAATGGAAGACATAAAAGTCCACTGATAATCTCCCTCTATCATTTTGTGAGGTCAAAATGATCACAAGAACGGTGAGCAAAAATCCCAGAACCACACGGGGGGACCTAGGCTACCATCAGTAACACATTAAGCCACCAGGGACTCAAATCTTGCAGTGCCTGATGTGTTCCCCTGCTTAAGCCTGTACATGTCCAGGCCCGTGTGACGTTTGCTAGAGAGCATTTGGATTATCCAGAAGAGGATTGGGAGAATGTCATATGGTCAGATGAGACCAAAATTGAACTTTTTGGTTAAAGCTCATCTCTTCGTGTTTGGAGGAGAAAGAATGCTGAGTTGCATCCAAAGAACACCATACCTACTGTGAAGCATGGGGGTGGAAACATGCTTTGGCGCTATTTTTCTGCAAAGGGACCAGGACGACTGATCCGTGTAAAGGAAAATGAATGGAGCCTTGTATCGTGCGATTTTGAGTAGAAACATTTCAAGGTTCTGGAGTGGCCTAGCCAGTCACCAGATGTCAACCCCATTGAAAATCTTTGGAGAAAGTTGAACGTCTGTGTTGCCCAGCAACAGCCCCAAAACATCACTGCTCTAAAAGAGATCTGCATGGAGGAATGGGCCAAAATTGCAGCAACAGTGTGTGAAAAACTTACAGAAAACATTTTCCCTCTGTCATTGCCAACAAAGGGTAAAAAACTAAGTATTCAGGTGAACTTTTGTTATTGACCAAATACCTATTTTCCACCATAATTTACCAAGAAATTCATAAAAAATCCTACAATGTGATTTTCTGGATTTTTTTCCCTCATTTTGACTCTCATAGTTGAAGTGTACCTATGATGAAAATTACAGCCCTCATTTTTTTAAGTGGAAGAACTTGCACAATTGGTGGCTGACTAAATGCTTTTTTGCCCCACTGTATAACCTTAAAAGCAAGTGTAACATTTGAGACAATGAGCTATTTTGTCCTAAATATTTTATTTTACTAAAGAGCATAAAACGGAGCATGTATCAACAAACATTTGTTTCCACTTAAGATCAACCAGTTAGTGTGCAGACAACCATATGTATTGCTTTATTTTTTTAGATTAAAATCATTTTAATCAACCAGATATTTTATGTTAATTGTTAAGTAATTAATAGTAACAGAATAGGGCTCCCAACATGGCAGCTATTAGGCACGAAGGATTTTCTATTTTTGCTGGTCAGCAGTGCAGCCAGCAGTCAGTCTTCGCTCCTTCGCCAGGTTTTGTCACTGAAACACGTTAACTAATGACTATCTTCTATTGTTCTCTCCGTGTGCAGATGGACGAATCCTCAGTACCAGTTTCTACTGCTATTGGATCGCCACTGGCCGAGGCACACTGCAGGCCTTGATGCCTTTTTCCAATTTGGTTAAATTTGTTTCGATTTCATTTTGGTTTTCATATCCAATGAATTGATTTCTGATTCGAGTGATGGAAGGAAAAACAACCCTCGCAGATGAAATCGCAGTCACACGCAGTGATGTTTAGTAGCTAATGATAAGCGTTATAACGTTTCTGAATCCTTTTTTTTCCTCTGTGTGTTTCTCTCTAACATGTTTGTTTTTGCCAGTAGGATTTTCTTAGAGGTGGCTTGGTACCGACACTAGATGCACACAAACCCTGGGGATTTCAGCTAGCTTTCAGTATAAGTCTACCAGCCTATGTGGTCTGGAGGGTCTCTAAATTTTACAGAACAAATATGCTTTGAGAGTTGCAGGTTGTTCATTCATTTGCGTTGCAACATGACACACTTAAACAAACAGAATAAAACTGTGAAGTAGCAGTGTTATTATCAGCATAGGATGCTTTTCCTGGATGCTGTTTAGCGTTGTGACTTAACTCACAAGCAGCTGAAACCTAGCTGTGAGTTCCTCCATGTCTGTGTGCTGAGGAAAGCCAGTTATGTCAATGTTTCTAGGTATCAGGCTGAGGTTCTTACTTTAGGGCCAGGAGCTGTTACTTTCCATCTGCTCACGCTGCACCTGTCTCTTCACATGACAGGAGACCTCATCACCAGATTTAGGTTTTTCTATTAATCTGATCTTATTCCACATGCTGTACCACATTTCACCAACACATTTCTAACAAAATGCTTTAGAGAGAAGAAATAGCCACAGAAATGACAATAATTCATATATTAAGCAGAATTAAGTTAAGCAAGTTGAAGTATTCAGTGCAGCATATTTTTCCAGGCCTTTTCATATGTTTAAAAAGGTGTGACATACTATGCTAGCTTCAAAGCCAACCATGAAATACCAGATTAAAATGTCAGCCCAGAGCAGGCACTTCCCAGTCGGATTGCGCTGAAGTACTTTGCGCTCCTATTGTAACTTTGCATTGAGTGGTCTTTTCTATATTAAGTTATTCTCTTGCTGGTTTGAGTCCTACTCACTGGTCATGGGATGAAATGGGTTGGATGAGAATATGACTTCAGATGAGGAGGTGCTGGGACCAGTGGGATGACGGCAGCTGAAGCTTACACAGAATTACAAGTTCCCCCTAGACACTGACCGTAGATCGATTGGTCAGTTGAAGCTAGATGGAAGTTCTTACTCTGTTCTCACTTGGTTAAGTCGCATTGACACACCAAAGTAAGCTTAAGTTGCGCAAGCCCCAAGTCCAAACAAACCCATTTTCTTTTGTAAATGTATTTTCTTTATCATTTCTTTTAAGTTGGAAAAACAGTAGTAACATTCTTTTTTTTGTTGAGCAATTCGAAAATAATGATAATGTTTAGACCTCACCGTTTCTCCCCTCAACCACCACCTGTCAGCGAGTCCCATCTTATCTCTGGTCCCCGTGGTAACACTGTGTCCCTCCACCGCTGTGTGATCCTAACAGGGTGCCGTAGTCAGGCCACTGCACAGTTCCTTAGTGGAGACCAAGAGCCTTGGGCCTTTAGGGGCGGTCTAGCAGGAGAATTCCAGGTATATACCTAAGCACTGACTACACAGATAATATGCCTGTAATGCTAGTTAAGAAAGTATGGGTTTTGTGATGAAGCGAAAGCCAGCTATGTTTATGCATAGCAGACGTGAAAGGTTTTGGTCTGTCAAAGGTGGGCTGATTATTCCTAAATTCCTATGTTCATTTCTGTTAAAGTATACATTTCTCTTAATGTATTGTTTCTTGGACAACACGACAGTGCTGTTCACTTTCTTTAAATATTGATTAATGCAGGATCTGGTCAAGTTTAATTGGAAGAGGTTGAACTCAGACCATTTCAAGTTAAATAATTCACACCAAGGTGGTGGGTTTGTAATACAAAAAATTGTCAAATTGTAATTTTTTTCAGCCGGCTACCCAAAGGAGATGCTGCTTTTTCCTAGCGCACGCGTTGCCCTCCCCACCCCTGGCTAGGGTTGGATTTCCATGACACTTCATTTCTTTGCAGGAAAAGTTCAGCGCTAATATATGTGTGAATCACAACACCAGTGAGAATGCAAGCGAGTTCACCCTCTCAGCAAAACAAAACTACATGAGCAAACCTGTTACTCATATCAAAAAGAATCAGCTGTATGAAATGGTTAATGTACATGAGAACAACATTTTCATTGTTTATTTTTGCTCCTGAAGTTTTGTGTCAGCGCCAGCGTCATGACATTTCTCTACAGCCAGACCAGACCCAGGTAACGGAGTAGCAGCATCTCCTTTTGAGCCAGCCCAACCTTTTTCAGACCAAGCCTTAACTCCTCCCATATATAACTGTAACTCACAACTCCCCTTTCTATAAAAAAAGAAATCATGCATCACGTTACACTATACTCTCACAAGAACAGACGTGATAATTTGCTACTGCAGTTCACTGTCTAGCCAGAAGTGCCAGAGAAGCCTTTGTGATATTTACCTTTACTTCCAAGTATCGGGGCCACTGGCTGGTTTAGCCTTTCTTTGAATACCCAGCTGTTCTCGGCACCACAGTGGCTCAGCAGTAGCAAAGGAGCTCTGGGTCTGAGACAGTGAACACGGAATCAATGACACTGAACCAATCTGTTTTGATCCTTCGACAGAGATTGTTGCCAATCGACGGGGCAAATGATCTTTTCTTCCAGCCTCCCCCAGCACTGCCGACATCCAAAATCTATTCCATCAGGCCCTACTATCCTAAAGATGAGGTGAGGAGACTTTTATTTTTTCAACTTTACTAAGATGTCAGTAGTGTTCTGTTTCATGCTACATTCAGACCAAACACGAATTAAGCATTCTATGGCGTTTAGTTGGAAACTTGAAACAATTTGTATCCACTCGCGTGTCCAAAGCGGATAGAACACGCAAATAAAGTGAGTGTTTGAATCGAAACAGACGCATGTTTGAGGCAGAATTGAGGTGTTTGGAGGGGAGAGAGGCACCTGCTCAGCGGGGGCGCCAGGCATTTTCCCCCAATGAGACAGACATATCACCATACTATTAAAAATATGAATAAGGGACAGAACAATTAATGTGTTAATATTGCTCTATCACATTTTGTGTCAAATGTTCAGCATTGTAAAAAATAAAAGTACGAGGCTGGGTTCATCCGTTTTGGGAAGTTTTTAATTACAACCCATGACCAGGTAAAGGAGATCATAAATAACCATTGACCATAAGGAATACATTTGACTTTTTGTTTTCAATTAATTGATAACTGTTTAGGTGTGAATTCCCTTTACCTGGTCATTTTGGTGTTAATTGGTAGTGCTGGGGAGAGGGCACATCCATGTCGTCAATGCAGACTTCTAAATTCATAACAGCATGGCTCTATCAGTTATATATTCTTAATCTGACATCCTCCACTGTATTCATAGAGCAAATTGTGAAGTTGGAAAAAGAATTCTGCATTATTATTTCGACAATTTGAACCCACCTAGCAGACCAGACTGAAAGTATGAAGATACGCGAGCTGGCATTCTCCTTGTTGGCAGAGAAATGTTTGGAAATCATGCAGCTGGCTTTGTCATACAAAAAGCAATTGAACTTCCCTGTTTGAGTTTTCAGTGTGAAAGACCATTTGTTTTTATGCAAATACTCACTTGACAAACGTATCTCGCATAGCAGGACATGTCCATATCCTCGCGCGCTACCTCGACCCTGCTCTCCCTGAGTGAGCTAGCTGCCTGTTGAGCCAGATAGTAAAATAATTAGACCTACTTCAAGCGATTTAGGTATAACATTTTCATACCTTTTGCCTGTGAAAGTTGGAAAGCTCAGCATTCCTGTCTGACCTCTGACTCTTACTTGTGATCATCCATTCCACAAAGACAAATGTGCCATTTCTTTGTTCAGGTTATTACTGTAATCATCCATCCATCCATTTTCATCCGCTTATCTGAGGTTGGGTTGTGGGGGCAGCAGTTCCAGCATGGGACCCCAAATATCCTTTTCCCGTGCCAAAATAACTAGCTCTGACTTGGGGATCCCGAGGCGTTCCCAGACCAGGTTGGAGATATAATCTCGCCACCTAGTCCTGGGTCTTCCCCGAGGCCTCCTCCCAGCTGGACGTGCCTGGAACACCTCCCTAGGAGGGTGCCCAGGGGGCATCCTTAACAAATGCCCAAACCACCTCAACTGGCTCCTTTCGATGCAAAGGAGCAGCAGCTCTACTCTGAGGTCCTCACGGATGACTGAGCTTCTCACTCTATCTCTAAGGGAGCAGACAGCCACCCTCCTGAGGAAACTCATTTCGGCCGCTTGTACCCTGGATCTCATTCTTTCGGTCATGATCCAGCCTTCATGACTAGAGGTAAGGGTAGGAACAAAAACTGCCCGGTAGATCGAGAGCTTTGCCTTCTGGCTCAGCTCTCTTTTCGTCACAATAGTGCGATATATTGAGCGTAATACCACCCCTGCTGCGCCGTTTCTCCGACCAATCTCCCGCTCCATTGTCCCCCCACTCACGAACAAGACCCCATGGTATTTGAAGTCCTTCACTTGGGGTAAGGACTCATTCCCTACCTGGAGTAGGCACTCCACCGGTTTCCTGCTGAGAACCATGGCCTCAGATTTAGAGGTGCTGATCCTCATCCCAGCCGCTTCACAATCGGCTGCAAACTGATCCAGTGAGTGCTGAAGGTCACAGGCCGATGATGCAATCAGGACCACATCATCTGCAAAAAGCAGCGATGAGATCCTCAGCCCACCGAACTGCAACCCATCCCCTCCCCGACTATGCCTCAATATCCTGTCCATAAATACTACAAACAGGATTGGTGAAAAAGCGCAGCCCTGGCGGAGACCAACCCTTACCTGAAACGAGTCTGACTTAATGCCGAGCACCCGGACACAGCTCTTGGTTTGGTCATACAGAGATTGGATGGCCCTAAGGGACCCCCTCACCCCATACTCCCGCTGCACCTCCCACAGTATCACCTGGGGGACCCGGTCATACGCGAACACACGCCAAAGTTCAGATTTTTTAACTCGGGTGTAAGACGCAAATTCATGTGAATGCACAAATGCACCAAATTAAATCACTTTCGTGTAACGCGTGTATTGCGCCAGATGCTCAATTCGCCTCTTTCGTCCGAACTGGACGCGCAAACGAGGTAAAATCGCATCCATCGCGCCACGCTAAACACGTCTTATCGTGCCGCGGGACCTCTAGATGCGCATAAACGCGTCTTTACATTGACTTAACATGTTTTTTTGGATTATAGCCATTTTGTTCATAGCCTATATTTACTGGAAAGATTGGTAGAACACTATTTATTTTTTTATACAGCAAGGATACATGTACAACAATGATGGTTAATTATGTTTTCATTCTGAACGACTTGTCACTACAAAGACTTGTGTTAACTGCACCTTATTAGGACATGGTATCGGATCATTACATAGACTCCATATGCCGATACCCAATTCCATATTTTTGGCCAGTATCGGACACATTTCTAATCCCAGTTTTGGATCGGTGCATCTCTAAACCAAGCCTTGGTGAAATTTGAGGTATTCTTGGGATCATTGTCCTGTTGGAAGGTCCAATAGTGCCCAAGCTTCAGCTTCCTAACAGACTGCATGATGTTTTCCTAGGATTTCCTGATACTTCAATGAATCCACTTGGACTTTCACTTGATGCAGGATTCCTCTGCCAGAGGATGCAAAGCAGCCCCAGAGCATCACGAGCCTCCACAATGCGTGAATGTTGGCATAGTGTTCTTTTCAGTGTATGCTTCATTCTTCTTCCTCCAGACGTACCGCTGCTCCATCGTGTCCAAAAGTTTCAGTTTAGTTTCATTGCTCCACAGAACAGAAATTCCAAATCCTCTGTGTCTTTTTTATATGATTTTGAGCATATTGGAGCTGATGTTTCTTGTGCTTTTGGGTGAATAGTGGTATACGTCTTGGAGTTCTGGCATGGAAAACTTCTGTGTGTAGTATATGCCGTACTGTGCTCAATAAAACCTCAGTGCATGTTGCTACCAAGTCTTGCTGCAGGTTTTTTGCAGTCACTCAAGTGTTTTTTCACAACCTGCTGTCTAAGAAATCTGGTATCAGCCATTTATATCTTCATTTTTCTGCTCCGTCCAGGTAGTGTAACCACTGTTCTAGTGCTGAAACGATTCCTCAAATAACCCAAATAATTCGAATACAAAAAAGCATCGATACAAAATGATTTCCCTCGAAGCTTTGTTTAATCAATGTTACCAACGTTGTATCGCGCACGGTGTTTCCGCACGGATGATTATTACTGTTGCACACCGGGCTGACACTGCTACCGACGATGACTCCTTGTATTTATTATATAAGCGATCAAGATTGCAAATGTAAACGGTCTTATTAAAATATTAAGCTATCGAACTAGCTTAACACAATAATACCACAACGTCAGTGCTTCTGCATCTCAACAGAAAACAGAGCTGTGTGACATTTTAATCAAATGTATAAATTAAAAAAGTTTGAGTATAACAAATATATACATAACCTATAGGCCTATATACAGATCAGCCTCAGGTTGAAACTTATAATTCTGGGAGTTAAGTTGTGCAACTTAATGTATGCCTTGAGGTTATTGCATTTCAGAATATGTTTTCTTTAAAAACCAATGTTATATGCCACTTAGTTGCACTTAATATTTAGTTTTTTGAGAGATTATATTGTAAGCAATGTAGGCAATAACAAATTTGGTTTTTCCAGAAAATTAAACCAAAGTATTGTATATTATTGCCCTTCAATAAAACAAAAGTATTTCTAATCCGATTACTCGATTAATCGATGGAATGATCGGTAGAATACTCAGATACTAAAATAATCTATAGCTGCAGCCCTACACTGTTCCCTTAACTTTGAATTTGCGAACTATGCTTCCAATAGTGTCTCTGGGAACATTCAGTGCCTTCGCTATCTTTTTGTATTCTATTCCTTGTGTGTGTGTGAATGGTGATGATCTCTGTTAAGTTTAAGACAGCAAAAAATGTGTTCATGTACATTATACCATTATGCTGAATATTGTTTACGATTTTACATGACTGTTTACCAAAAGGAAAAGGGGGACTTTTGTTATGAAGTTCCCCGGAAGGGGTTTTGTTTGTTGTTTTGAGCGGGAACTGAGCTGGTGGTGTCTGATGGTATGAACGAATAAACGGATGATCAATTCTAAAGTGTATCTTTTTAATTAACGTTGGTAGCAGAGGATGGTTAGCAACTACAGAGTACCACCAACCTTTAATGAAGGAAAACCATATGATAGTTGGAAGAATGAAGTCGCAATTTGGACCAGGGTTACGGAACGTAAAAAAAATAGAAACAGGCGCTTGCTGTGGCTTTAACGCTGTCAGGAAGAGCGAGAGAAATGGTGATGGAAATACCGGTAGATGATTTGAATAAGGACACTGGCATGAACACTTTACTTGTGAAACTCGATGATTTCTTTCTCAAAGAAGAAAAGGACCAGGTTTATGAGGCGTACTCGAGCTTTGACCGGGTTATGAAAGATAGCAGTGTTTCCATGACAGACTATATAATTGATTTTGAACAGTGGTACTCGCGGATGCGTAAATATAAGATGGAGCTTCCCGACGCAGTATTAGCATTTAAACTGCTGGACACTGCGTGCTTAGAAGTGAAAGACTGACAGTTAGCTCTGACAGCATGTACAGATTTGAATTTTGCATCAATGAAGTCAGCACTGAAGAGGATTTTCGGAGAAAAGTCTGCTCCTACAGTGGGGATTAATCAGGAAACAGCATATGTAACTGAACAAAGGCGACAAAGGAGCAAGCCATGGTCGCAAAATGTTCAGCAAAATGTTCAGCAAAAGACACCACCTCCTGGCACTAACCCTCTGGACAGGTATGGACGCAGATCAAAATGCGCTGTTTGTCAAAGCACGTTCCACTGGGCCAAAGAGTGTCCACACAGAGGTGAGCAAGTCAAACTTACTGAAGATTGTAAAACAGATGATATAGAGGAGTGCAACATTACTCTGTATACAAAAGAGTCGCCCACTGAAGCAGAAATATTTATGACAGAGTGTTTCGGCTCAGCAATAATAGACACTGCATGCACACGGACTGTGTGTGGACAGGAATGGATAAATAGCTACATCGCTGAACTAAGCCAAAACGAGATAAAAGACCTGAGGAAGACAGAAACACACAGTCACAGACCCTTTCAGTTCGGTGATGGAAAAGTTGTCTATTCCAACAGAAAGTTGAAAATTCCTGCAAAGATTGGACAAACTAAGTGTCATATTGAAACTGAAGTTGTGCTAGCGAAGATTCCACTACTCTTGAGCAAGGCATCCATGAAAAGAGCCGGGACAGTGCTATATATGGAGACCAACCTGTAAAACTTGACTTTACAAGCTCTGGTCATTACTGTGTAAACATTATGGACAATGAAAAGAAAACCATTCAAGGTGACAAATGTGTCTTGGTAGCTGTTGATCTCACTCTAACGGAACAAAAGAATGAGGATGTACAAAATCAGTGTGACGAGGAAATACTGACAATCTCAGAATCTCAGAAATAATTTGCTCAGCAGAAAAACATAAAATCCTGATAAAGCTTCACAGACAATTTGGTCATGCTTCTGCTCACAGACTGCAGAGACTTCTTACTAGCTCAGTGAATAAAGATGCAGAATGTAGTGTCATTCTAGAAAAAATTGTGAGTGAATGTGAAACATGTCAAAGATACAGTAAGACCAAACCAAAGCCTGCTGTTGGCCTACCACTGGCATCTCAGTAAAATGAAACTGTTGCAGTAGATCTGCATGAACTTGAACCAGGTGTGTGGTATCTCCACATTATTGACCAGTTCACAAGGTTTAGTGCAAGCAGCATACTAACCACAAAGAAGTCTTCTGAAATTGTGAAACACTTTGTCCATGTCTGGATAAGTGTACATGGTCCACCTCAGAAACTGTTTAGTGACAATGGGGGAGAATTTAACAATGATGAGGTTAGAGACATGGCAGAAAACTTCAACATAGAAATAAAGACAACAGCAGCATACAGCCGGTGGAGCAATGGACTTACAGGGCGACACAACCAAACACTTACGGAGATCATAATGAAAGTGAAGACAAGTAACGGCTGTTACTGGGACACTGCATTGGACTGGGCTCTTATGGCAAACAACACCATGCAAAATGTCCATGGCTACAGTCCTCATCAGTTGGTGTTTGGACAGAATCCCAACCTTCCATCTGTATTAACCGACAAGCCCCCAGCTTTAGAGGGCACCACGAAAAGTGAGTGGGTGGCAAAATACATCTCTGCTTTACATGCATCAAGAAAGGCGTTCACTGAAGCAGAATGCTCAGAAAGAATACGGAGAAAACACTGCGTAAACAACTGCATCACACAGATGAGAAATATTAAATGGATGACAAAGTGTACTACAAAAGAGTTGATTGTCCAAAGTGGAAAGGACCAGGAGTTGTCATTGGCCAGGATGGTGCAGTGGTGTTTGTCAGACATGGAGGAACATGCATTAGGGTACACTACCTTAGACTAAGAAAAGTAAACCCGGACAGCGGAGATCAACATGTCAATAAGGATGATGCTGAAATTGACTCAAACAATGTGCAAAGATAGGAGATGACAGAAGACGGAGGGAACAGAAACTGTAACCGAAATACAGCAGAGTTCTGTGCAAATTCAACGCGCAGGGGCATCCACTATGGGGCAGAATGTAGCAACACAGCACGCAAGTGACGATATAGGGACACAAAGTGATACAGAGCAGGGAACTGATGTCCGTCTAAAAACAGGGCAAGTTCTAAAATACAGAGACAGTGGGGCTTTGCACACAGCAAAAGTACTAGGGCGTGCAGGCAAAGCTACTGGCAAATACAAAGACTGGTATAACCTTCTGCTCGTAGAACCCACTAATGTTGCAGGCAGTAAAGATTTAGTTCACATATCATGTTTAGAGTGTCTTCAAATAGAACCCGCTGTTACTACTGTTAGTGCCACAAATGTCAGTGAGGATGTATTGGTAACAAAAGATCTATCCTTTGACCTAGCCAAACAAGAAGAGATGAAGTGTTGGAGAGATAACAGTGTGTTTGAGGAAGTTCAGGATGAGGGACAAAAGTGCATCTCTACCAGATGGGTGTGCACTCTCAAGGAAACACTAACTGGACTAGTACCGAAAGCACGATTGGTGGCCAGAGGTTTTGAGGAGTTAAATGTGTTAGAGCTAAAAAAGGATTCACCAACATGTGCTTCAGAGTCTCTTTGACTACTGGTGGCAGTTATTTGTCAAAGACAGTGGACACTTCATTCCATGGATATAAAATCTGCATTTCTGCAGGGAATAGAACTGTCACGTGACATCTACATCAGGCCACCCCCTGAGGCCATCTGTGAGGGAACATAATGGAAGCTCAAAAAGTGTGTATATGGTCTGGCAGATGCTTCATTGTACTGGTACAATAGAGTGAAAGACATACTGCTGAAAGTAGGAGGAAAAATGTCCAAGGCTGATCCAGCTGTTTTCTATTGGCTAGATCAGGACTGCACTGTCACCCGGTGCTTGCCTGTCATGTGGATGACTTCATATGGGGGGGCATGGAAAGTTTCTCCACAACCGTAATACCACACCTCGGATCTGTTTTCCAAGTCGGACGTGTGGAACATGATCACTTCTGTTATGTGGGAATAGATTTTGTGACTGTTGACAAAAAGGTACAAATACACCAGGAAAACTACATTCAGCCCATACATACTGAGAGGTTGTGGTATGGCGCCTGTGTTTGGCTTTGCCGCCGCCCTCTCGGCCCTCTCTGCCCTCTCTGCCTCTCGGTCTCTGATACTTATTGTAATATGCCTTTCAATGCCACTATTCTTATCCACAAATGTATCAGCGGCGCTGGTTTATGATCGGAATATGCTGTTGCTTATTAGAGCTGAAATGTCCAGTTTTATGGGTGCTGGTGATCCACCCCCACTACCACCCTGTGTCCGCCTGTGCTTACCGGGCCACGACCTCTCGCTGTACCGCGACTGGAGAAGGAAATCTGCGTACCTGCACAAGAAGCGTGCTAAACTGAAGAGGAGAGGGAGCAGAGCGTGCCTCCAGGTCAAAGATCGCCGCCTGTGGAAATATTCCCTTGCTGGCAACCAGACGGACTGTCTGCTTTTGGATCGTAACCACGCATCTCGCTACCAACCAGGCGCTGCCTGGCCCCGAAGCCCCGCCAGATCATCCTACCTGCGGGCAGTGTTTCCTGATGTGCCTGGTGGATTGCAGAACAGGGATCCACCTCCCCTCCACCTTGGCCGGGATCGTCGTGGCCTGCCTACGCTCAGGATTATCGAGTGCTCAACTTCCTCTACCACTGAAGATCCAGTTATTGCATCTATGAATATGTGCTTGGTAAATGCCCGCTCTGTGGCAAATAAAGCGCACGTTCTGAATGACCTGTTCGTAAGGCAAAACCTGGACTTTCTATTTCTGACAGAAACCTGGCAACGTAACTTGGAGTTTATTCATCTAAATGAGCTGTGTCCTGTTGATTGCTCGTTTATCGGATCCCCGCGTCTGTCTGGCCACGGTGGAGGACTTGCCATAGTGTGGAGAAATTGTTACCCCTGTCAGCTGGTGAGCATGGAAAGTTTTTCCTCTTTTGAACTGCAAATCACTAGAGTTGGTTGGGTAAAGCCGTTCTATTGCATCCTCATTTATCGCCCCCCTGGTCCTGTTGGGCAGTTTTTATCCGAGTTCACAGACTTTATGTCATCCGTTATTAAATTTGAAAAGCTATTAATGGTTGGGGATTTTAACCTGCACATTGACGCTGCTGATAACCACGCCGCAAAAGATTTTCTTACTATCACTGACTCACATAATCTAAAGCAGCATGTGTACGTGCCCACACATGCTGATGGTCATACATTAGACCTTGTTTTCACACTAGGTTTGGATGTCAATACAATATGTTGTGAGGATATGTTGATTAGTGACCACAAGTGTATCTTTTTTAATCTCTCTACCATTGCTGACATCCCATGCCGGAAACGTCTGACAGGTTTGCGCATTATTACTCAAACAACTGTCGAGCAATTTATTTCCCGGTTCAGCTGTGATTTTCATACGCCTACTATGGGTGGTAATGATGTTGAGTTTTTAATGCAGTCTTTTAACAACTTCTGCTCTTTTGTGTTGGACGAAGTGGCTCCTTTATTTAAAGATAAAATCTAAGACCATCTGTAACGCATCGCCTTGGATGACAGACGATGTGCGTTGTCTAAGGAGAAGGTGCCGTATGACTGAACGCCTGTGGAAATTTACTGGGCTTGAAGTACATCACTTATATCTTAAGGAACTTATGCAGGATTTTAACAATTTATTTAGGAAATCTAGGTCTGTATATTTTTCTAATTTAATCTCTTCGTCCAAGAGAAACCCCAAGGTTTTATTTAATACCATAAATAATATTGTCTCTCCACCTGCCATTGTGAATACAATATGCTCTCAAATTGACTGTAATAGGCTGCTGTCATTTTTTATTGATAAGGTAGAGTTTATTAGATCAAATATTCAGCCTGGGCCACACCTTCTTGTAGACTGCCTTCTTTCACCTAGACCTACTACCATCGAGTCTTTCCAACCAATCAGCCTTCATGATCTATTAAACCTGACCAAGAAAATGAAAATGTCTTCTTGTCCGCAGGATATAATACCACCCTCCTTATTTTCAAAAGCACTTCCTGCCATTGGCCCTAGCATAGTGGCTATTGTCAACTCTTCACTGGCCACAGGCTGTGTCCCGTCCTACTTTAAACATGCCACTATTC
>JACXGM010023395.1:0-16232 GCA_016801145.1 Umbra pygmaea
TATATTGTTGTTACTAGCTAGCTTGAGTCAAACCATTACAGTCTAGATTTGGTTTGGTCTTGCTGTTGTATATTGTTGTTACTAGCTAGCTTGAGTCAAACCCATAGAAATGGAATCTATAGAAGTGCCATACCAATGCAAATAAATATAGCTGAATGGTCAGAGCGGCAGCCATTTTTATGTGTACCATTCCAGTGCAACGGCCTACTTCCGCATCTAACCGATTTGTGGCAAGTCGCAGACTCACTAGTTAGTTTTGCAGCAGCAACAGAGTAGCTGCGCTAACATATATCCGTGGCCTGACAGTAGGTGGCGGTGTATCCACCTTTCAGATGGTTGCGATCTGCCATTATATCAAAGAAGAAGATAGACGTGGCCTGTCTTGTTGTGAAGAGGTAGTACGGTCATGTCTAACGTTGCATGCCTAGACTCTGAGGCTGTTTCTCAAAACTAAGAATGCAAAGAACAGACTTGTGTTCTTGGGGAGAACGCTCTTGCTAGTTGTTCTTGGAAGAATGAACTCACAAGGTGACGAGCACACAATGCTGTTGACAGTTTGAGACGATGTGTTCTTGCTGGTATTGCGCAATAATACCACCACACGGACTCTGTCTGCAGTACACAAACATAACGAGAATTGACAGCCAGGCTTATTCAGAACGGCAATATGCTATTTTAGCAATTGTCTCGGACTATGTACGTACATTATCTTATAAAGTTGACTAAATCAGCACTTAACTTCAATAATAGTGGCAAACAATGTGATCAAGTAGATAGAAATGTGAAGGTATAAAACAGGGTTGGCTCGCTAGCTAACTTACACCCGCAGGCTCTTATGAAGATTCTCACTTCCGAAAACGTTTAAGCATATTTTCGATTCGCCATAAATATTCGTAAAAATGCCAATATTTGAAATCTACACAGTTGATTTCTCGCATCAAATGTTCTCAGAATTTTATTTAGTAATGAAATATTGTAAGACATTTTAGAAAAACGATTTTCTATTGATTTTCTCTGCTTCCTGGTCCTTTTTTGAATGTGTTTTTTTTACGTAATATAGGATATAATTTCTTGAAGTATTACATTTGATAAATGTCAAAAAGTCTATAATAATCAATAAAATTAAGTTTCTTTTTGGGTTTGTTGAAATTATTAAGAGGAAGATTTTTTTTAACTGAAACTCTCAAACTAGTACTATGACACACTTTACAGCCCCACTGGCCGCATGTTGTTACCGTGACAACTAACGACATTTGCCAATTCTTTGTGTACTAATCGAATGACCAAGCAAAACAGTTCAATAGGGCTTCTATAGATTTAATTTCTATGGTCAAACCATTACAGTGTAGATTTCGTTTGGTCTTGCTGTTGCATACTGTTGTTACTAGCTAGCTTGAGTACTAACTGTTCACATGATGATGGAACCACGGTTGCTTTTTCACTTAATGCCGACTTTTATTGCACGGTTCTCTGGGCTAGATAAATAACAAAAACATTCATCAATCTCTCTCTCTTCCTAATGCACTCGCTCATTGAGTAAACTGCATAATTATACAGATTGTGCATGCGTTTTGGGGACGGTTCTTGTGTGTACTATGACATAGAATTCTGCCGGTATCCCTGCCAATTTCAAATGTATACATGAAAACTTGAAGGTTTCTGTGCTGTCAATGGCTACAGCTCCTCACATGTTTCACAAAACCCCTTGTGACAAGCGAAAATATCAAACCAGAAAATTTGGGATGCCTGGGACAACTCAAAGACTAGCAAATAACTGCTCTGAACTGTTCATACTTTGGTGACGGGAGTGAGCAGTGATTTGGAACAGATCTGGGAGTTATGTTGCAGACCATAAAAAAATGCCTTAAAAATAGGTAAAGTTTGACAAATGTTAAATAAAATTTTTAAAAAAATGAATTATAAATTCAAACCTACATGAAACATTAAGGGCCCTATTTTAACGATCTAAGCGCATGGCGTGAAGCGCATGGCGCAAGTGCACTTTGGGCGTGTCCAAATCCACTTTTGCTATCTTGACAGCGGATAAAAGGTTCCATGCACCGGGCACATGGTCTAAAAGGGTTGTACTAAGTGTATTCATTAATTCAAAGGTGTGTTTTGGGCGTAACATGCAATAAACCAATCAGAGATTAATCTCTCATTCCCTTTAAGAGCCGGGCGCATTTGTACCTTTCGCGCATTGCTATTATGACGGCGGATTTGCACCGTAATATTTTTATTTGTATTCCTTTGCATGTTTGTGTGCTGCTGCTGCTCTTCCCTGTGTGTGTGCAACAAGCATAGTGTGCACGTGCTGTGCCTATGCCATAGGCGCATCTGACTAATTTGTTGACGAATTAACTATGACGTGCTGCGCCATTGACTTTAGACCAGGTTTTTGTTGGTCAATGGCGTGATCTGATGCCTCAAGATAGCAATACACCTGGAATTATCCTGAACACACCTGCCTGTTAGACCAGCACTCCCATGGGCGCAAAAATGGGCACATGTGCACTTGCTATTTAAACAATCCAGGCACCTGGCAGGAAATTGACAACTGCGTCTGTCTTTTTTTTGTTCAAGGTTTATTAATTATTATTATTCACAAACATTTCAAAGGAACACATATGGTAGTAAAAGAAAGAATCTCCCTCCCAAGCCCACACCACCCCCAATCCCACATCACCCACCCCCCAAGGTAGGTCACACATACAAACACACGCATACATACATACACATCAACTGAGAAACCAAACCAAGTGAACATCAAAACAATTATAGCCGCAAGCGGCAATGTGCGGGTTCAACCTTTTTTTCTGAATAGCGACTTCAAAGTAATTTCACACAAGGTTCAACATTGTTATAAAACATATGCTATCATTTTTATGATCATAGCTTGACTTATGTCATTCCACGTGCAGTTATTATACATTTAAAGCACCCCCTAGTGGTCAATATGAATGAGACTTGCAGGGTGTGGTTCAGTTACTTATTAAGAGATTTGTCATGATTGGAGAATGAATATACAATTACTAGTAACATTTGTGTATTGGCACTCAGCTATCTTGCGCTTGTAGCGGCCCTTAGTGGTCAAGGTATATGAAACTGTCTGGGTATATGTTAGGAACTTATCTGAACACATCCAGTGAATTTTGTGATGATTAGCCTTACGGTTGCTGATTTGTATTAATTCATGTCGAGAGCCACTCCCCTTTCAAAGTTCATTGGTCAATAACTTAAAATGTAATTGAGATTGACATGTTTTGTTCAACTTTAAATAAGCTTGATCCAATAATGATTCACTAAAAATGTGGTAACAATCAGAGCTACAGTGTAGGAGAAGATAAAAGCACCCCCTAGTGGTCAATTTGAATTAGAAATGCAGGGCGCGGTTCAGGTACTTATGATGATATTTCCTGAGAGATTTGCCATTATTGGCGATTGAATATACAATTAATAGTACAATCTGTGTAATGCTACTGACCTATTTGGTGCTTGTAGCACCACCTAGTGACACATGTATATGAAACTGTCTGGGTATATCTGGGGCACTTATCTGAACATATCCTGTGAGTTTTGTGACAATTGGCCCTACGGTTGCTGATTTGTGTTCATTTATGTTCAGAGCCATGCCCCTTTTGAAGTTCATTGGTCAATAACTTGAAAAGTAATTATGATATTGACATGCTTCATTCAACCATTTTTAAGCTTGATCGAATGATGATTCACTGAAAATTTTATGGCAATCGGAGCTATGGTTTAGAAGAATGTCAATAATGTTTTTTTTTTAAATATTCAAAATGGCGGAATATTTCACACCTGTGGTTCAACATTGTTATAAAATATATCCTGCACGTTTTGTAACAATTGGACAAACATTTTATAATCTATAGCTTGATTTGTGTCATTCCACGTGTAGTTATTATACATTTAAAGTGCACCCAGTTGGTCAATTTGATTAAAACTTGCAGGGCATGACAAAGTTACTTATGAGGACATGTCCTGGGAGATATTTCATGATTGGATATTTCTCAGGACATGATTGGAGAATGAATATACAATTAATAGTATATTCATTCTCCAATCATGTCCTGAGAGATATTTCATGATTGGAGAATGAATATACAATTAATAGTACAATTTGTGTATTGCTACTCACCTATCTTGCGCTTGTAGCGCCCCCTGGAGGTACATGTATATCAAAGTCAAAGTTGTTTATTTGTCATATGCATCGAATGACATCACATCATCCTATGCAGAGAAATTCTTGTGACATGGCTTGTCACATCTACACAGTGGGCTTAAAAAATTATATACAATATGAAGAAATTTTAAAACAATAATAATAGTAATAATAGCAATATACTATGTACTGAACAGTGATCTGAAGTGTACACAGCAGAAGTAATGAATAATATAAATATGGCATGGAAATTTCTTTTTAAAGGTGCATTGAATGAGTGGATAAAGTGACCAGAGAATGACAGGGACTCAAGAAATGATTTGTAATCAATGTTCCATGTTAAGCAGCCAAATGGCCTGCGGAAAGAAACTGTTTTTTAGTATATGAAACTGTCTGGGTATGTCTGGGGCCTTTATCTGAACATATCCTGTGAGTTTTGTGATGATTGGACTTACGGTTGCTCATTTGTGTTCATTAATGTCCGGAGCCACACCCCTTTCGAAGTTCATTGGTCAATAACTTGAAAAGTAATTGAGAAATCAACATGGTTTATCTTATTTTTAATAAACTTGGTCCAATAATGATGATTCACTGATATTTTGGTGGCAATCGGAGCTACAGTTTAGGAGGAGATGTCAAAAATGTGTTTTTCAAAAAATTCAAAATGGCGGACAGTTTTTGTAGGCGGACCTTAATGGTCCTTGAGGCTTTTTTCAGACTCCTTTTTAGGCCCTCCAGTTTCACATGGTAGCTACCTCAAACTCTTCTCTTTTTGAGAAATAACCACCTCATCAACCAAAGTACCAGAGACTAGCAAAACTAGCATCCCCATATATCTCACACTGACCTGGACTAATTGGAAGTTGTAGTGTTTTTCTGAAGCGAACAGTTGAAGGTTCCTGGCGATGTTGAGGAAGGGAGACCAGCATGCAGGGAGGAGTGTTCAAGATGTGTAATGAACACAGGTGATCTTTGCTGGACAAAGATAGGACACGGACATCAGTATAGCGGCTGCACTTTGGTATATACATAACTACTGTGCTCTAATGTGGCACAGGATGCATGTGCTAGGTATATACTGTAGGGTGTATGCTTGCTCATGCTACACAATATAGATCCCTTACAACACATAAGAGTTGAAGGCTCAACTAGCAATCTATACATCTTCATTCCCAGAATCTTAGCAAATGTACACTAAAAACAGAACATGAACGTATCTACAATAACATGCGCTGACTGATCCAGAACACTAGGATTAGTGAGCTTGGGAATGAGCTTGGGAATGAGCTTATCAGGAACAATAGTGTTAAATGCTGAGCTGTAGTCCACAAATAGCATCCTCACATATGTGTTCCCTTTTTCCAGATGGGAGAGGGCAGTGTGTGCTGTCAGTGCGATGGCATCGTCTGTAGATCTGTTGGGGTGGTATGCAAATTGTAGGGGGTCGAATGTGTCAGGAAGGGCGTCGCAGATATGGGTTCTGACCAGCCCCTCGAAGCACTTCATGATGATGGAGGTCAGTGCTACTGCGCAGTAGTCATTTAGGCAGGTGATGGAAGGTTTCTTTGGAACCGGGACAATGGTGGCCTGCTTGAAGCAGGAGGGAACTGCAGACTGGGTTAGGGAAAGGTTGAACATGGAGGTGAATACCTCCGCTAGCTGGTCGGCACATCCTCTTATAACAGGGCCTGGAATGCCATCTGGCCCTGGAGACTTCCGCGGGTTCACTCTTTTAAAAGCTCTTCTACATCAGCCATGTCCAGGGACAGAGTGCAGTCGTCTGGGTTCTCAGCTAGCTTCTCAGGAGTGATGTTGGCCACCTCAAACCGTGCAAAGAAGGTGTTGAGCTCGTCGGGAGCGAGGTGGAGGGATGGGCGTCACAGCTATTTCTCCCTTTGTACTCTGTTATCTGCCGCAGCCCACACCACATGCGCCTGGGTTTGTGGCTGTTGTAGTTAGACTCCAATTTGTCCCTGTAACCTCTTTTAGCATCTCTGATGGCCTTGCGTAGGTCATATCTGGCCCTCCTCAGAGCCTTCAGGTCCCCAGATTTATAGGCAGAGGACTGTGCTACAAGCTTGGCACGGACATTACCGTTAACCCAGGGATTTTGGTTGGGGAAAGTCTTAACATTGACCCGTGGAACGACATCATCTATGCACTTGGTGATGAATGCTGAAACAGAGTCAGTGTATTCATCAATGTTGTCACCAGCTGCAACACGGAACATCTCCCAGTCTGTGGTTTCAAAGCAGTCTTGAAGAGTGGTGATGGATTGCTCACTCCATTTTTGGGCTGCTAGAAAAACCTTTTTTCCTGTTTCAGGCATTTTCTGTAGGTTGGTAGGAGAAGAATGGAGATGTGATCTGCCTTTCCAAAGGCAGGTCGGTGGATGGGTTTGAAGCTGTTGCGGATCGTTGAATAACAATGGTCAAGAGTTTGATCACCCCGTGTGTAAAAAGAAATGTGCTGGTGGGATTTGGGCAGCATTTTTTTTCATATTTGTCCTGTTAAAGTCTTCAACAACATTAAAAATGGACTCAAGGTAAGGCAAGGCAAGTTTATTTATATAGCACATTTCATACACAATGGCAGGGTGAGCGTCCTCTAGGCCACTTATTATTCCATATATTTCCTCAACCACGCGTGCCTTATCCGCCTGCAGGGGGTATCTAGACTGCTGTGATTATAGCGGATGTAAACCCCCGGGGAAGATAGAAGGGACGTATGTTTACAGTTAGTAACTCCAGGCCCAGTGAGCAGTGTGTTGAAATAACTGCAGCATCCGAACCTCAACGAGAATTAACCATAATGCAGACCCTCTGCCTCTTTGTTTACCTGACTCCAAGGTTCTGTCCTGCCAGTAGATGGAAAAACCAGCTGGCGTAACAGCCTTGTCCGGGATGGTGGGATCCAGCCAGGTCTCAGTGAACGCTAGCACGCAGCAGATACCAATGTCCCGCTGGAAGTTATTCCGAGCATAAAGTTCGTCCATCTTATTGTCAAGTGATTGAACATTTGCAAGTAAAATGCTCGGTAACGGTGGATTGCAGTATCTCGTCTGAGATCTGCACAGAATGCCGGCACGTTTGCCCCTCTTCTTTCTCCATCGCCGCCTGCGTATGAGTAAGCAAGTCGATGGCAGGATAGTGGAATGGCAATGGCAATTTATTTATATAGCACAATTTAATACAACTCACGTTGTCTAATGTGCTTTACAATAGCTAAAACATAAAAAAGAGACAACAAATACAACACATTACAAAATGTAAAACCACAGAAATGCACTTCAGCATTCTAAAATTCAACAATGAAGAATATTGGAAGGGTGCTTCAAGATGTATTAAAAGCTTTATCAAACAAAAATGTTTTTAACTACGATTTAAAAATAGATAAAGAAGAGGCCAGTCTAATTGAAACGGACAGGTTGTTCCAGATTCTGGGGGCAACTACCGAAAAAAGCGCGGTCCCCCCTACACTTTGACCTTGATTTTGGTATAGACTGGAGACTCTGATTTGATGACCGGAGTGATCTAATTGGATCGTGCTTAGTCAGAAGGGCAAGATTTATAGACCAAGAGTAAAATTTTAAAATCCACTCTATGGCACACTGGTAACCAGTGTAAGGAACGTAAAATACGGATGATATGCTCCCGTTTTCATGCACCCATCAGAAGTCTAGCTGCTACATTCTGCTCTAATTGCAGTTAGGCCATAGCTGAAAGACTAGTCCCAACATACAGAGAGTTAAAGTAATCTAGCCTTGATGAAATAAATGCATGGATCACTCTTTCAAATTTTTTTAAAGAAAGAAAAGTCTTAACTTTAGATAGTAGTCGGAGCTGGAAAAAGCTGGATTTTACAACTAAATTTATCTGCCTATCAAATTTCCGCGATTCATCAGACACCACACCCAAGTTTCTCACATAGGGCTTCACACAAGCGGACAAATGACCAAAATTTAATCTAGGAGTAATAACGGAATCAGAGGGTCCAAATATAATAATTTCCGTTTTACTCTCATTAAAATTCAGAAAGATTAAGGACAACCAGTTTTTTACATCAGTCAGACAGGCCATAAGAGTGTCTAGATTATCTGAAAAATGTTTTAAAGGCAGATAGATTTGAGTGTCATCTGCGTAACAATGAAACGACAGTCCGTGATTTCTAAAAATAGAGTCAAGTGGCAACATGTATAAAGAAAAAAGAATGGGGGCCAAAATGGACCCTTGAGGAACCCCAGAGGATAATGTAGCTTTACTAGAGGAATATTATCCAATCTTTACTGGGAAGCTTCTGTTTGTAAGATACGATTTAAACCAGTCCAGTGCACTGCCTGTAATGCCTGCACAGTGTTCCAAGCAGGCAATAAGCACAGCATGATCCACTGTATCAAAAGCAACAGTCAAATCCAAAAACACAAGAACAGTATAGTCGCCAGACTCACAGGTAATTAACACATCATTAAGCACCTTCAACAATGCAGTCTCTGTGGAATGATGTTTCCTAAAAGATTGAAAGACTTCATAAATGATTATATCAGCTAGGAAACTTTTTATTTCTAAAATCTTAGTAATAAAAGACAAATTTGAGATGGGTCTAAAATTGGCTAATAATGTGGGATCTAGGTTCTGTTTTTTAAGCAAGGTGTGGACTGATGCGTGTTTTAGCATAACGGGTATATTACCAGTTTCTAAACAGCGATTTAAAAAAGACCAGAAGTCGAGAGCCAACCACATCAAGGACTTGTTTGAAAAAAAAGGTGGGATAGTATCAGTAGAAGAGCCAGACGGCTTAAGGTGCTCTACTATTTCCTGAAGATGTGTGGCAGTAATAAGATTAAACTGATTAAAAACAGCAGAACAACCAGGGGTGGACTGGCCATCTGTGTGGTCTGGAGAATCACAGAACGGCCGGTACTCCAGGACGGCCGGCGGGCCGGCCCACCACCCGCCACACACGCAGTTATTACCTGTTTTTTCCCCCTACTAATCTGGTTCACACTCCAGTACTGTAGGTGGCAGCAATGCACCTTTAAGTTGGATGCCAGCTGCACTGGCCATGGCCACCAAGTAAGGAGAAGAAGAAGTGGAAGCGGTGAAAGAAACCAACCGCAAAGACGGTAGATAGAAGCTTAGAAATAAACTAAATGCATAACGCGGCCGCGGGCAATAAACGGAAAGAAAAGGGTGGTGCTGAAAAGGCGAGAGAAAATTAGATACTGAAGCCGATAAATGTCGCAAACTAAATGAAATATTTAGCAAAGTCAAAGTCAAAGTCAAAGTTGTTTATTTATCATATGCATCGGATAACATACATAATCCTATGCAGAGAAATTTCTTTTGACATGGCACGGCGATTCTATGCAGTGGGCTTATAAACAAGAATTTACAACAATCAAGAATTTTAAAATAATAATGACAATAGTAATAATAATGATAATGATAAAACAATATGTACTCATCGCAGCACCTCACAGTTAAATATTAGCAGCAGATCCAGCAGTGAAGAAGTGAGCCAGACAGCTATGCAGCAACATGCCACCAGTGATGATGAGGGACAGAAAGTTGCGCTGGTAAAGTTGAGCTGTAAAATGCCACAGGCAGTAGCTAATTTTAAGAAATATGTTGTGCTTTTACTTATACAAATGTTGGTAACGGTACAGTTAATGCTTACAAACTTTGAAGATTTTGAATACAGAAGTTACATTTGTAATGGTTGTAATGTAGATGTGGTATTATTATTTGTGCAGTAAGATTAATTACTGCATAATTTAATTTAGATTATTAAGTAATAAATACATTTTAAGACAGAATGGAATAGATTATATAATCTATTCCTTGCTATCTTGGAATAAAATCTTTTTTTATCCATTCCATCATTTGTTATTCAGGTTGATCTTAGACCAAGAGCAGAGAAAGACACCCACTCCATCTAAACTTTAAATTACTTTAAGCGCCCCAAGTCAAACAGCCACAGCCTAGAGGATTTGGTTTCATACCACCCTCAGAAGAAGACAATACCTGACAGTACAGAGAGTGTTTAATCACAAAGATGGCACAGACAGAAAATGGCTTACATACTGAGGAGAACCATACCATGTATTGTGCAGTATGTTTAGCATTTGCCAAACCAACTGAAACCAGTCCCTTCATAAGTGGAATGCAGGACTGGAACCATATCAGTCAAAAAGTTGAGGACCATGAAAGGAGCAACATGCACAGAGGTTGTGCCGAGGCATATTTTTTTTAGAGCATATAAATTAGATAACGCCAGCCTGCTACATGGTCCCCAAATAGTGGCTCACAGAGATCAAGCGAGGAAGAGATGGCAGGTGTTAGAAAGAGTAGTAGAAGTGGTGATGTTCATAGGAAAGAGAGGACTGAGCTACAGAGGACAGCAATCTGAGGCAGCGGACATTCTAGATGACCACAACATTACCATGGCAACTTCCTAGAGCTCATCATTCTTCTAGGGAAATATGATGTATGTTTGAAGGAATATAATTTGGATGGTATAGTATCATGAGCCACAACTAAAGTGTTGTGACAATCATGCCAGGCGGCAGGCGTTGTTGTTGAGTTTCCACATGCTCATTGCTTTGGGCCGGGCCTAGTCAAAGTCCAGGGCCATTTTTTTGTCCCAGTCCGTCCCTGAGTACAACTAGTGGGAGTTGAGGGATCAAAGGAAGATGGAGTAATACCCAATCTTAGATCGCTCATCTTATTAACAAAACAATTTAGAAAATCCTCACACATAGAGGACTTCAGGGAGCAAACGGGAGTGTTGATGGTGGCATTTATAATATTAAAAAAGCGTGCTCAATTCTTGGTTTCAGGTGCAGAGCTTTTAGCGGTGCAACTTAGTCTAAAGCATTTTCACAGATCAAATTAAAACTAGACAGAAGCTCTTCAGCACTCTGATCATAGTGACAATCTTCCATTGACAGAGTTACATCCTGGTATGCTGGTGAAAAAGCATTTCTGGTAGTAGACGTAATAAACTGCAAACGACGAGCATAAGTAATACATTTTGGACCATTCACAGCAAAAGGAACAGAAAACAAAATGGACTTATGATCAGAGAAACCATTTTCACACACCTCCAGATTGTAGAGGGAAAAACGTTGAGATAACACTAGGTCAAACGTATGACCATGATGATGAGTGGGAACATTAACTTGAAGAGCCAAGTCAAAGGCATTTAATAAGTTAGAAAATTCCTTAGCTAACAGATCAGCAGCACAACAAATATGAACATTAAAATCACCTAATATCAAAAGTTTGTCATATTTCGGCATGTTAACTCCCAGAAACTCTGCAAACTCTGTTAAAAACTCCTTGTTGTATTTAGGAGGACGATAGATCACTGCAATTAAAATAGGCTCATAAAGTTCTAGCGTGAATAGCTGCAATTCAAAACTGCTATACTTATTCGGCACAGTGGAGCGGCAGGAAAACCTGTCTTTATAAATAGTAGCCAATCCTCCACCTTGACCGGTCAAACGAGGAGTATTTAAAAACACACAGTTTGACGGAAGCAGTTCAGAAAAATGACTTAAATCCCCATCAGAAAGCCACATTTCAGTAATAAATAAGAAATCCAAGTCTAAAGAAAAAAAAAAAATAATAATAAAAGTCCTATTTACCACAGATCTGGCGTTGATCAAGGCCATTTTTAGGAGTGGCAGGTGGTCGGTGGATACAATCGGCTCGCCCTAGGTAGTGTGTGAAGATTGCCGGTGCAGAATCCTCCAGGGAAAAAACTGGGAGAGCTGAAACCAGAGAGCTGCGCCGCCATAGTCGGAAACAAGGAAATATTCCAATTGCGAACTGGCTCTAGAGAGTGCCATCGGATGAAGCAGTTCTTAACGGAGCCCTCTGCAAGGTGCCTGAGTGAAAGCCAAGACTTGTGATGGAGTGTCAAGGAGAGCTTAAGCTTAACAGCTAAGCCACCCCGTCTTCCACATCATCTCCTTCGCTTTCTCCCCGGAAGGGAACACGGCCAGCAGCGTAGATAGTCAGGTATGGACAACAGTAAGGGGGGGAGCAAAATGCGAACCCGTTTTTGCTTGATTAAGCAGATTGTTTGAAACAGCTTCCAAATTTAAAAGGGATAACCGATCATAGGTTAATACTGGTGAAGCACACTGTATCAAATGAAATGTAGAGCAAAAAGAAACAAACAAACTAGACAACACAGCAAGCGATAGACGGCAGGCCAAATACAACGACGCCATCTTTTCCAACCAGCGCTATCTTTTCCAATCTTTTCCAACCAGAGTGAATGGCAGCAATCGCTCTGGTAAGTGGAAAAAAAGTCTGTATCCAGTGAATTACGTATGTCCAAAAGTGCTAGTCGATCATAATGTATAAGCGACAGTGCAGAACGTGCAGCAATAAAAACTAACAAAACAATAATAAGCCAAAACCTGCATAGAGTGAGCAGAGCCATTGTCCATGCGACCATCGTCAACGGCGTACAAACTAACTCACTACAGTGGCAGCTGAAGAAGTTTAACCTACCCATAGACTATGATGGTGCACTTCTACAATGCCATCATAGAGTCCATCCTGACCTCCTCCATCAGAAAGGGTTATCTGCCTCAGTTACAAGACCTACAAGCCTCCAGATCTAGGAGAAGAGCAACGCCGATCCCGCTCACCACAGTTACTATTCAGAACTCTTGAGCTGGAAGTGTGTTTGAAATCTTAGCAAATTTATAAAAAATATAAAACAAAAAAGCATTTTTTCACATTGTCATTATGGGGTATCGTCTGTAGAATTTTGAGGGAAATAATTAATTTAATCCATTTTGGAATAAGGGTGTAACACAACAGAATGTGGAAAAAGTGAAGCGCTGTAAATACTTTCCATATACACTGTACATGTATGAGAAAAATGGTATACTCTAAATGTACAGTAAAGCTGATAATAACCTTTAGGTATTTATTATTGATTCTGAAACCAGTTGTACATCACATTCCTTTCCGTCATGGTACAATGTGAAAGATTGAGGCCATGTTTCAAGTTAGATCAGTTGCATAATGACAACACTGTGATGTCACACCAGTATATTTTTAGTTTGAATGTGAATCATAATGGAAACATGTTTAGCTTCACCCTTTCCTCAGACAGGTGTTTGCATTTGAATGAGAACAAAAACAAAAGTCAGGGTCATACATTCTTTACATATTCTTAGTCCCTCCTCCACCTCTTTGTCTGTAATAAATACCATCAAGTTCAGTGTTAACATCTCAGCAGGGACATTAACTAAAAGCATTACCTTGTCTTCACATTAAGCTGTGAGAACATAGTGAGGATAAAGTTTTCACCAACCGTGAACCTTTTTGCTTCAAGATATATCCAGAGTTTCAGGTAGGTCTATTTTTCATGAAAAATGTATGTCTTGTTGAGTTGCATGTAGTTATGTATATGTAGTTTCACATCCTATGATGCAAATGTTTAAACAATAACAATCTACAGCTAAAAAATCAACATGTTTACCCATTTACTATGCACTGTTGTGCAATACACCACAATATTTAAAATTGATCCAGTTATTACCACATTAATAGTAGGTCTATTCTTAATACATGTATAGGTCTATATGTCTATATAATAATATAGTATATGCTACATTTTTTTTCACTGTTATGTTTTCATACAAACTGATAATATTTAAAGCCTAACTGATCTTTATCAGGAATGGAAAATAGGGTTGGACTGATGTTCCCAGTCATCTTAGTGATGACATACATGGTGATGGGAGCCAAGGCGCAGGCCCAAATACCTGGTGGACCTGATCTTCAGGTGAGTTGGTTATGCTAGACCATGTATGAAAGCCTGTAGGTAGACCATATGTGAGAAGATTCTAGACCAAGCCTGACTGCCATAAGTTTTAACATTGTTGAGCCGGTTCTCATAACTAGGCGCAAGACACAGATTTAGATTTTTCAGGGGAGAGAAAAGTAAAGATTATAAAGATTAACATGTTTTTGTCAAAATTCACATTTTCAGCGTAGTCTGCTAAGTCGCTGCATTGCAGGACAGTCTACATCATGATAGTCAGTAGTTAAATCCTGACTATGGGTTCTACAGCTTTAGCTGGAACGCCAGAACGAGACAGCGCATATTGGCATAGCACTGCCTGGGATGTGGAATAGATAAGAGACTCATTGTGTGCAGATTGGGCACCTATAAATTCAATCACTGAACTATAGTTGGTAAATGAATAGTTTCATGGGACTTTGACAAAAGCATGTACTTCGTTTTTCCAGTATTTAGAACAAGCTTCAACTTGGCTAGGTCACCATGAACAACTGTAATATCAGACTGCAATCTCGACACTGCAACATCAGCATACAAGTGGACACAGTCGTTACTCAAATGTCAAAAAAGTCGAGTAAAAATGTGTCCGTGTGGGATTATTTAATGTACCTCAAAACAATCAGAGTTAACTCCGTCATGAAGTTTGAAGTTTACAAATACCTTAGCTGAAGACATTGCTACTCAGTTGATATAATCCTAGTATGAATTCCCTGTTATAGGTAGATTAGTATCACCACTTTTATTTTGGAATGTGAAATGACAGAAGAGAGAATAATTTATGTCAGGTTTAATTTCTTTCATCACATTCTCAGCGGGTCAGACTTTTACATACACACATCTAATATTTGGTAGCATTGCCTTTAATTTGCCTTTAAATTGTTTAACATGGGGTGTCATGTTTTTTTTTTTTGTGAGTTATGATGTAGTGTGGAGAGAGAGAGACCAACAGGTAGATGGTGGTTGCTTAATATTTATATATAGACAATCTGGGATACGGATGCATATGTATATCTCAATTGCAGGTGAACAGTTCAGAGTGAGAGCACAACAAATATACTTATCGAGCCTACATGCTCTCAACAGTGGCATGGACACTGACGGCAGTTCACACAAGTACAGAGCGTACGCATATCTTGCTAACTCCAAACAACACTCTTCTCACAACTCACTTATACATAGAGGAATCCCGGAAAGCCTTCTTCTCTCGGTGACAATATAATAATGAACCACGCCCTCCTCTCCCTCACCCGGACTGATATGGGAACTGAGCCGACCAATCAGAACCAAGCGAAAGAGAGGAAGGCGCCCCACACACAAACACCTTATACCTTGACTTTGTTGTCCTGAAGCCATGTTTCCACAACTTTGGAAGGTTATTATTGTACTATTAGGATTCAAGGTTTTAATATCATGTTCTAAGTGTTTCATTAAAAAGAGTGGAAGGTAGCACAGTTTCTGTGATGTTTTACAAAAACTATATTTGAAACTGAAGCAAGTTGATGACCAAACTTTTGTCATTTAAATTATCAATCAATTGGAGCAGAAATGTGGATTTTGACTTGATCCAATATCTAAATATGTGTTAGTCAGCAACTCCAAAATGATTGTGGGTGTGTGCCAGATTATACTTATAGCAGTTATTATGTACATCACAATTCCTGTCAAAATATGAGATTCCTCTGACGTTTCCCAGACTTCTAGATATTTTGAAGAAAGAATTTACATTTGTGTAATTTATTTTGATTTTATAATCATTGAAAGTAGATTTTTCAGTCATTGAATGTTAACAATGACCTTATTCTATAAAAAATCAGCCAATTATAAACAAATCGATCCTTGCTGTAATCGCAGTTATTGCTGGGGACAATTATGGTAGATGTTTCCTCATCGTTGGTGGGGACATATCTTGACCATCCCACAATTAATGTACACCTCTAATGTGAACAAAACTATGTTTTTGTAAATAGAACACTATAAGCCATTGGTTGTTAGTCAACTGCTTATATATTAATTGAAAACTATAAGTGCATTTTATGAATTTATGACCAGTATGTACAGTTTTGTAAAAGTATGAATATTCTTTTATTTTAAGGGCATACCACCCCAGATTGCTGAACTCATCCCTCCAATCCCTCAACAGGGACAACAGGGGGCCACTGGAGAGCAACTTGATCAGTGGCAGCAGAGAAGAGTTGGACCCAGGGGAGGTAGTAGGGGG
>JACXGM010023396.1:6066-16240 GCA_016801145.1 Umbra pygmaea
AACAATGGCCACCAAAGCGCTTTACATTGCCTCACACTCACCCATTCATTCACACATTCATACACCGACGGCGGTGTCAGCCATGCAAGGCGCCAGCCAGCTCGTCGGGAGCAGCTGGGGTTAGGTGTCTTGCTCATGGACACCTCGACACTTGGTCAGGAGGACCCGGGGATCGAACCACCAACCTTCCGATTGCTGGCGACCTACTTGACCCACTGAGCCACTGCCGCCCACTGCCGCCACAGACACACAGACACACAGACACACAGACGCACACACACACACACATACACACATACACACACACACACACATAAACACACAAGGGTCTGTTTTCCTGTGTAACTTTTCTTTTCTCATGCTTGAGATCATGCAACACCATCTAACTGGACACAGTGGTTGCAACACAACAACTCTAAGTTGATTGGTGGATTAGTGTGAAGATACCTTTATCTCAGTGTCAATAAATTACATTGGATTATCTTCCCTAACCTCTCCCACAGATCCCTACTCCTAAAGCTTTTCAATCATTTCTTTTTTAAATACATACTTACTTCAGTCTGACCACACCCCTAATTCAGCCCTGAAATTAATTTATTTTTACAGTTTTCTGAATGTATATTTCTAGATTGGTGCAGACATCCAAGCCTAGGAAAGACAAGCACAGTGCAACAACTAAGCTTTGACCACAAGTGTCCCAGCCACATTTCTGTATGTGTCACAAGTTATGTGGCTTGCTTAGAGACTGACAATCCTTCTTGAAAAACTTCTCGCTTTGGCTGACACCGGGTATCGAAACCCAGAAGGGCCTTGTCCCAGTGGCACCGCTGAAAATCAGGCTGTTCTGCATCTCAGTTAGGGACACCTAGCTGGGGAGGGAGACTCACAGATACTCAGTCTGCTCCACACGGACACTTCAGTCAGCAAGCAGGCAAATGGTTTGACTGTTCCACACCAGGGCAGCACTAACTTCACTCCTGCCTCCAGGTTTCCCATCCTCTGGAAAAGACGTCCGCCGTCCCACTTCCCCCTCCAACATTCCGACGGGGGCGTAACTTTTAAAGCAATACTTTAGTGCACCATTAACCTGTCGACCGGAGGCTTCCCACCTCCGTCCTCCACTACATACCTCCATCCTGTTCCACCACTTTCCCTGACATCCCTGTTTCTCTTCACTGACTGAGTGAAGTCCATTCCCTAGATGATCACCTCTGTACATTTCACCGTCAAGGAAAACTGTCACATGATCACCACATCCAAATGGACGAGCTCCTAAAACTGACCCTGGTTTTAAGCACACCACAGACTAAATGAGGCTCAGTAGTAACGCATTGCATTTGGTAAGTGGATACGCAGCAAAATTCAGAGTGTTAACCTACCTCATTGTGGAGTTCATCGTAACGATTTTCCAGTGTCTATGAGTCCACACTACACTGAGATAATTTCACACTTTCAGTCAAGTTGAAATAAAATCACAGTCAATTTGTCACATTTGCATATATCCCAGCATCTGTAAATGTGACAGATTTTTTTTTACAAATTAGAATCTAACTTAAGGATATCCAATAATTGTAATATATTATTACGCACAACCTGTATTTCAAAAGAACTGCCATGTTGAAATACTTATGCAAGTACAAAAACTACTTTGACGGGAACACTCATCTCTGTAAGGGTTGCAAAAAATAAAATATTTAAAAGTTTATATTAGGTATGAAAATGAAATATTGTCAGTGATTAACAATTAAACATAAAATAATCAATTAATGAATGCATGAAGCGGAAAATATATTAAAACAACTACTGTGAAAATCAACTAACAACAACAAAGCATTCTGGGAAGTGTTGTTGCTTTTGCTTAAAACTTATGAGTTTTAAAGTAACACTCTGACAAGTAACATTGTTTTTTAACACCAACACTGGGTTTTTGTTACACAAGGGTGTGTTTATTTAACACACATAAGTGTTCATTTACAGAAACACCTCAGTTAACACTGTATAATTAGCACTGAAAAACCAACAATATAAAATTAGGTTTGATGGAGCATTGTCATGCATAAAAATCATGGTCTTCTTGAAAGATGCAGAGTTCTGCATTTACTACTGCTTGAAGAAAGTGTCTTCTAAAACCTGGCAGTAGGTTTGGGAGTTGAGTTCGAGTCCATCTTCGAAAAGGTCCAACTAGCTCATTTTTAATAATACCAGCCTATACCACCACCCCACCTCCTCCTTGCTGGCGTCTGAGTTGAAGTGGAGCTCAGTGCTCTGTGTTACTGATCCAGCCACGGGAACATCCATCTGGTCCCTCAAGAGTCACTTTCATCTCATCAGTCCATAAAACCTTTGAGAAATCAGTCTGTGTTCAAGGTGTACAATGGTGGTCGAGTTTCAGCCATCCTTATCTTGTCCTTGTCTCTGAGCACTGAACACCTTGTGCTTCTTCTGGGCACTCCAGGTAGGTTGCAGCTCTGTAATATGACAGCACTAGAGGATAACAGGTTCCTGTTAGCTTCACGTTTGAGTCATTTTAAATCTTTGGCAGTTCATTTGCAATTTATTTTTCTCAACACGTTTCTTGCAACCCTGTTGACTATTTGCAACAAAACGTTTGATGGTTCTGTGATCTCAATATACCCAATATCTTAGTAATATCAAGAGTGCTGCAGCCCTCTAAAAGACTTTAAAAAATATATTTTACTTTCCTGAGTCAGTTAAATCTCCTTTTGGCCCATTTTGCCTGAGGAACAGAAACTGCCTAATAATTATGCACACCTTGATATAGGGTGTAGATCTCTTTAGGCCACACCCTCCCTCATTACACAAATACACATCACCTGATATGCTTCAATCCAATAAGCATTCCAGTTTATACAGCTTGGAGTTGGAACATATGCATAATAACAGAGTTGTAAAAAGTTCAAAGTAAAAGTACTGACAATTTTTGGGGTGTTCATAAATAACACCAAAATGAGCAGGTAAAAGGAATTTGTAACTAACCAGTGATCTACGATACCATGAGTAATAATGATTAGTTATGGTCACTGGTTAGTTATGAACTCTCCTTACATGGTCATTCAGGTTTTATTTAGGAACTTCCCTAAACGGGTGAACCTAGCCGAGTACTTTTACTTTGTACTTTTTGTACTCTGCATAATAATGATGATATGGTCAATATACAGACTTGCCTAATAATTGTGCACACATTGTAGGGGGAAACAGAGCACGCAACGTTGACCGAGCTGGGGCTGGACCTCTCGTCGCCAGGGTGAATGTGTGGTCTGTATGCATGCGCAGATAAGGCCGCTTTAAACCGCTTCACCTGGCTGATCATGTGACTCCATTTCCCCTCTGTGTGTTATTGTTCATCAAACATGCACACTCGCTGCTTCAATACTGCACCACATCAAAAATTGGAAAGGACAACGAAGATACAGACCACACACATGCAAATTGAACTTGAACGCTGTTGAGTCATTGCATCCATGCAATCCCAGCTGGAGTGTAGAGGCAGGTTGATCTGCCTGGGCGTGAAAAGAAAAGCTGGACGCTACATGGGAACAGCAGTAAAGCCGTATAGATTATGTTGTACTCCATATGCTGAGCGATCCTTGGCCTCAGCAATAACACAGATGTTTGGACTAGAGCTGTTGAGCCTAGGTATAAATGCTTCTCAGCCGATAAAGGAATTTACGAGTCATTTTATATCTGCGATAAACTTCCAAATTAGTGGGCTGAAACTCACGCCTTATCTGTGCTCAACTGAACATTTATTTGCTCAGGTAACACTCCCATTAAATGCATGTAGATCTGCACACAAACACAGGGCTTGACAGATACTACATGACGTCACTGTAAGGAGATAAGATAGCTGATAATGTGCTCTAAACTAATGCTTGTCAAAGGATTTTAACTCAAGGCCTACATTGAACTAGGCTGTCTTAAGCCATGACCCAGGTTTTGCATCGCAATTTCATCTGTGCCTTTGAATAACAACACCTTATGTAGATATTCCCACAAAAGTATTTTGAGGTAAATTGACCTATTTTCTAAATATTTTAAAAACTTTCGATGAAGTTAAATCTATATATTTGTTTTTAATGCACAATCAGGAAAGCCTTAAGAAAAATAATCCACTGGTATAGCGCTTAAAAATTTGATACATTTTCAAAAAAATAATAATATTTTGGATGAGTGTGCAAGGGGCAACTCTATCGGTAATCTAGTAACTTCTGAAATGTAAGTGTAAACTCTAGACATTTATTTACCTTCATAATTAATTTGACTAAACTTGGCTATGGTCTACATAAAAAATCTCAAAAATCTGTTGTTTTGTGTTTGCAATTCAAGATCTTTCTTAGGGGGACCAGTTACCCCACTGGGGCAAGGGCAGTTTATTGAAAACTTCAATAGTGTTTTTGTTGAATGACTTAGAAACCTCAAACACTTTCAAATTGTTGAAAAGGACACCAAAAGTTTAGATTCTTTTTAATAAACATTTTAAAATAGAAAAATTCAATAGCTTTTTATTCCAAAACATTTTTGGGAAAGTCCAAAAGCTGTGGGTGTCCTCTTTGAACAATTTAAAAGTGATGAGGTTTCTAAATGGTTCAACAAAAAAGCTATAGAATTTTCCAAGTTTCAAATGTTTATAAAATAAATAAATCTCTTTCAATATCAAAGGCTGTGCAACATCTGACCAATTTGATTGTGGTTTGAGGTTTCTAAGCCACATGATGAAAAACTATTGAATTAATAACTGTGAGGCATGTCATTGATAGACGTTCCCTAACCATAAGCAGACAACTGTATACGGTACTTTGTCCGATACACAGGGCTAAAGTGTGGCTGAGGCCGGGCAAACAGGACTGATCTTTTTCTCTTGCTTCTCCTCTAGAAAAATTAACAAAGCGCTATGATTTTAGAAATGAAATTCAAACTGCCTACTGGTTTCAAATTCAACAACGCAGTGCCTGTT
Source organism: Umbra pygmaea (assembly GCA_016801145.1). NCBI lineage: Eukaryota > Metazoa > Chordata > Actinopteri > Esociformes > Umbridae > Umbra > Umbra pygmaea. The sequence goes on from JACXGM010023396.1 coordinate 11,042, forward strand.
ATGGATGATCGCTCCTGCTAGCGCGCAATTGAAACAGTGCATGCAGAAGTATTTTTAGAACGTTGTCTAAAACATATATATGAAGAAAAACATTTTTTCCACAGAGGGCCTTGTTTATGGCTTTATATATGTGATTCAATCCTGAGTGATTAATTGTAAGTTTTGAGCACAGAGAACTATATTTTACAAGCATATTAAATACATTCTCACGCAGTTTACTCCGGTGCTCTCTCACAAACTCGTTCTCTGCGCCCAGATGCTACTGCACTCCGGTCAAGTCTGCCACTCTCTCAAAATCTTCACTCTGTGCGCACTCAACTCTTGACCACACGGTGAGCATCCGGTTTGGAAAATTTACGCAAATGAGGAAGTGCCTTAAACCTGCATTCTATCTGAATTCCAGCTGGGGGTGATACGTCTGGTTGCAAAAGAGCTTGGTTTCTGTTATAGTCTATGAGAATGAGAGACATAAAATGCATTTGGAATTTGCATTTCACTTTTTTCCGATAAGTAAAGTTACATTTTGTTTTACATTATGTTTTAATACTGTTTTTCGTTAGCATCCCAATTAATATCAGTTAGCAAGCTAGATTACTCTTCCCTCTCATCTGAAATCGTCACATCCGCAACCAAGATGTCTGCACCCATAATGGCAAATTCGATTACTCAAAACAGAACCTAACAAACCAATGGGTGACGTCACATATGGTTCCATCCAGTAATATACAATCTATGCTCTTGACACACACTCTTGCTCAACTTGCAACAGCGTTACAAATGTGCCACAAAATCAACCAATCAGAGATTTAAAGAAGAAGGTTGTGGTCTCCAATCAAAACTCTTCCCAAAGAAGATTTGCATTTGAGGTTTTGCGGATTGTGTTTTTCAAAATAATAGCGCTCATTCCAATGCATTAAATAATCATTGTAAATTCATTTTAAAACTAGTAAATTGTAATCAAATAAAATTTTATTGTGTGAGAAAAAATATAAACATTTTTTAAATAACAATTGTAAAATATGTTTCCACACAAAATTTTATTAAATATACTGTCTCATAAAAAGTAAACTATCGCTCGTGCCGAAACATGGAAGGATAATGGAAAAATGTTCAATAGAATGTGTTTAAAGCTAATATAGTCTCAAATCCTCAGACAGTTAAGGCAGTATAGCCAGCAACACAAAAAAGGGACCCATGTCACTCTCCAAATTCAATTCACTGTAGGCCATAATTGCATATACACATTGCTCTAAAAAAATGAAACTTTTGCTTGTGCCAAAACATGTGCTATGGATAAATGTTCACTAGGATGTGTTAAATCCAAATATAATAATTCTTTATGTTTCTCAGTTAAAACCCAATTAATCTCTTTAGGCAGGAAAGTGATCCCTGGGTGGCAGCACTGCTGTCTGCATTACTTTAGAAATATTATCTATTTTATGAGTACAATTTGTGGTGGAGAGTGGGTCTATGCTTATGAATGTGTCTTTAACAATCTGGAGATGCAGCAAATACTGAAGTTTTGAATTCAACCAACATTTTTGCCTGTGATTGGAGAATTTACATATTGTTGTGATCATGCCCCTATGGGAATGTTGCTCAGGTGTGGTGTCAAGGAAAACAGATTCATTAAACCCTTCTGTCATACTCCTTTTTACCTTCCTATTCAGAGAAAACAATTTATAATCGACATTGGGTGGCATTTAAAAAGACCTTCAAAGATGTTATGCACTTTCAGTCTATTTTATTCCATAGTTCTTGGTAGAAATAATTCCTAACTAGTAAATTGGTCAATTGACAAAATCAAGAAACAAACACAAACATTAGGTGTTAAAAATTAGCCAGATAATCCATAAAAATCTTTTGATGAACTCCAAGATGCTTTAGCAGAGTAATGCTGCAGTGTGTGCAAACCTGGTGAAGAACTACAGGAAACGTATGATCTCTGTAATTAAAAACAAAGGTTTCTCTACCAGATATTGAGTTCTGCTTTTCTGATGTATCAAATATGTCATGCAAATTCATTTTTTTTTAATCATACAATGTGATTTTCTGGAATTTTGTTTTGGATTCTGTCTCTCACAGTTGAAGTGTACCTATGATAAAAATTAACATAGGTTACAGACCTCTACAGTTGAAAAGATTACAGACCTCTACAGTTGAAAGTAGGAAAACCTGCAAAATCGACAGTGTATCCAATACTTGTTCTCCCCACTGTATGTGGGAACTTTGTTCGTCATTGGTAGCAAGTTTGAGATGGACGGTTATGTTCTCTTCACAAACCCTTATTTGATTTCTCATTTTCATTTAGGGAATCAGAAATATCTTTCTTTTCACAATTTACTGTTTGTACCATTTGGTGTTTTACCTGTCTGTCACAAGTAGTTGTGATCTATTGGATTTGCACAATAAATACAAAAACTCTTTCTTGCGTTATCTTGGAAGGAACATGACCTTTCATTGCATGCATAAGGATTTGATTAAACCTCTTACGCTTGTCTGGAGATGCACCTAAATAATCAAAGTGATACCAATTTGCACAGTAATCACATTGCTCGTTTGCTCTTATTTGGTGATTTACATCAGTTTTATTGGTTCTCTTAAACTGTGTGACATATTCTTAAAATATATATTTACTTTTTGCTGCATTTCTCCTCCCCACTTTCTGTTTAATTGGTGTTTTTGGATAATTTACTTTAGTGTCTTTTAGTGTGTTGTGTTGACATATATTAGTGCTGTCACTCGCACTTCCTGTCTCATCACAGATGGGTGAAAGATTTAAAGAGCTGGCCAACTTCACCTCCTCCTTAATCAATTTAGCAAGCCTTTAAATGTTACCCCTATTATTGGTCCAAATACTCCTAAGCTTTTTAACACTCTGATAAGTAAAAATGGGCTTTCTAGTTGGCAACTTGAATATTTTGGGAACTTCCTCCCAAAATTGGAAATCAAAAGTTTCTTTATGCTGCATCACAGCATGTATTGTTTGAAGCCATGAGATAATCCATAGATTTGGTGGTACTCTTGTTCGTTGATGAATTCTGTCTTTCTGGTGTTTCCCATCGCCACGACTACCCCCATATAATTTATCTGTCAAATCCAATGCCTTGCTAGGAAGGAAATTAAACTTCATATGGATCCCACTGTGTTGGACCACATCTTTTCCCATTTCTCTACTGTGTGTCTGGTGTTTCTTACATGTTTCTGTGTTGCTGGCTGTACTGCCTCAAGTGCCTGAGGATTTGAGATGTTTGGATTAAACACATCCTAGCACATAGCACATGTTTCAGCACAAGCGATAGTTTCGTTTTTATAAGACAGTACATTTAATAAAATTTAGTGTACAACAAATATTTTACAATTGTTATTTAAAACATGTTTAACTTTTTTCCTATCAAAATATTTTAATAGTTCCTTAAACACACAATACCATTTAATTTGATTACAGTTTACTAGCTTTAGAATTAATTTACAATGATTATTTAATGCATTGGAATGAGCGCTATTATTTTGAAAAACATATTCTGCTTTCGTGTTGTTAGCTTAAAGAACGGAAATCTTCTTTGGGAAGCATTGTGATTCGAGACCAACTGCCAATCACAATTGACCTTCTTCGTTAATTTTCAAATTTGGTTGATTTTGTGGCACATTAGTAACACTGTTGCAAATTGAGCGAGCGTGTGTGTCAAGAGTTGGGTTGGGTACCGAAACAAGATTCCACTATGGAACCGGTTCCTACGTAACCGGTAGGAAACGGACCAGATTAGATCACAAATTACGGTTCCTCAATTCGGTTCCACTTAATGTGTCGTCTGAAATATTATCCCTCTGATGCTCCGAAAGGGATGTAAAAAAACACACGTAGTGGTCTACCGTTAACTAGTTTGCAATAGAGCATCTTTGGGATGTGGTGGAACAGGAGCTTCGTGCCCTGGATGTGCATCCCACAACTCTCCATCAACTGCAAGATGCTATCCTATCAATATGGGCCAACATTTCTAAAGATTGCTTTCAGTACCTTGTTGAATCAATGCCACATAGAATTAAGGCAGTTCTGAAGGCAAAAGGGGGTCAAACACAGTATTAGTATGGTGTTCCTAATAATCCTTTAGGTGAGTGTATACTGTACTTTAGTAAATTCAATGAAGTGTAAACTTGTTATTGTAATTATATAATGCAATACTGATTAATGTGAAAATCAAAGTTCAAAGATAAATTATCATAATTTATGTAATTCTCACCGTTGTTAAGTGTTTTTTATGTCAGTGTGTTGAGTGACAATGTGTGCTTTCCAATTGAGCATTGTTGTCAGTGTTCGGGTTGACAAGCTTCTTTTAACACATGTATGAAGTGTCTTGATGGTTTGAGTGTGTTTTGAAGGTGTGATTAACTGTTTGGCCAAGATGAATGCTGTTAGTGCACACTGTCTTAGAGTTTTGAAAAGGTGGTTGACAGATGCAGTTTAGCAATTGAAAATAACTGTAGTTTAACTGTTACTTATTGTTAAATTTTTGTAGTTGTATGTTTGGGGTCTTAGGTTTAATTATTATAATTTTAAGTACTTTAAAACGTTAATATATGGTTAAATTTGCATAATTTTCAATTAAAACTCTATAAGAGCCTTTCTTTAATGTCATTTTTCAGTTTTTCAAGAATCGGTTTAGGAATCGTTTCGGAATCGGAATCGTTTTAAAAGTACAGGTTCGGCATCGGAATCTGAAAAATCAAAACGATACCCAACCCTAGTCAAGAGTTGATTGCGCACAAAGTGAAGGGGTTGAGAGAGAGCGGGAGAAATGACCGAAGCGCAGCAGCTTCTGCCTGCACGTAGAGAATAAGTTTGTGAGAGAGCACCTGAGTAAACTGCATGAAAATGTAATGTAATGTGGTTGCAAAATATAGTTCTCTGTACTCAACCTTACAATTACTCGCTCAGAATTGAGGCACATATATAACGCCATACTAGTTTATGCTGGTTTTTGTTCTTTCCTTGCAATTAGAGGAAAAACCGGTTTTTCGGGAAGTCCAAAAATGGAGTGACCAAGCCATCACCACTCTTCAAGACTGCTTTGGAACTACAGACTGGGAGATGTTCAATACGGCAGCTGGAGACAACATTGATGAATACACTGACTCTGTCACAGCATTTATCACCAAGTGCATAGATGATGTCGTTCCACGGGTCAATGTTAAGACCTT
>JACXGM010023397.1:0-16230 GCA_016801145.1 Umbra pygmaea
ATATATATATATATATATATATATATACATACACACACACAGTGAAACATACATGGTCAAGGATGGACCCTTTCCAATTCATTCTCAGGGGTCATCATTTGTCGTCATTTGAGTCACACTAAGATAAGGCCTTGTACATTGCAACATTTCTAGAACTTGTAAAACATTTAGATACAGTAGTCGTGATTTAGTGAATGAGTGATTGTTGACCAGTGCGCTAGATACGGGAAGGAGCAGACAGTGTATCCAAAATGAACCTAGCCGCTAACGAGGTTCTCTGCTAACTAATGTAAGAAAGCCCAAGTTTGCTATCAGCTACAGTTACCTTAGCATACTGTAAGCAGGCTAGTAATGAAATAACATTGTTTGTTATGAAGACAGCGAAGTTTTCTAAAATCACTGTGCATTTCGAGTTTGCCCTTGCTTAGCCTTGGTCAAAATCTAAACAACCTCTCATCGTGTACAAAACTTACTATTTTAGGTGTTATGATATAGCGTGGTCGTGTGCATCGAGTCCCTCATGTCAGTTCGAACGTCATTTAACTTCGCAATGTGATGGTCATCACGTATACAACTGACAGCAAAACTGACCAATGGTACAAAAAAACAGAAACGACAACCATGTACTTTTCCGTCAACTGTCAGTTTGGTAAGCCAATGGGACGATTCTAAGGACATCCTTAGCCCACCTATTGTTTTACATAAAACAAAAAAATAGTCAATGCGATTGACAGTATCATTAGCGAGTCCAAAAATTCAGTATTATTAAAAGGAACTATGAATGACTCTGAAATATGAAAGTGACAGGACGTTACACAAATCAAAAATAAAAAGTAGGAGGGTTATTGGGTGGGCGTGGCCTAAATGTATGTTGGGTTGCATCGCAGCGCATACACAATGGCTGCTGGAAAGAGGGGAAAGCAAACAATTTTCAGGCCCGCCGCGTCTAGCAAAAAATATGAGAAAAAATATTTTAAAAATTCGGAAAATAGTTGAAAGTCAAGAAAAACTCAATAGAAAGGATGTTAAGACTCCTGTGGTGAGTTTTGCGTAATTTAACTAAATTGTTACGGAGTTCTTAAATTAAAATATCGGGGTTATTCAAATTATGAGAGGGGTGAGCTAGGGAAAAAGTTTGTGTTAATCAGCACCCAGTTTGGGACCTCAGAGGAAACCAAAAGAACGCATAAATATTAAGAATATTTAAATAAATGGTGTTATTAGCGTTATCCTGGTCAAGTTGCATGAGAATTCATGTCAACAACCATGGCAAAAAAGTTGAGTTGAGTCAAGTTAAGGAAAGTTTTGCAATTTTGTTTAGTTTAATTTTTTTCTGAGTATAATAACAACAGTGCAGTGAGGACAACCACGGGAACACGCGCACTAGATATATCAAAATTATTTAAAAATGCATACTGTGCGCTTTCCGTTTTTTATGTTAACTCACATGTTAGTCATAAACACTTTAAACATACCCATATTGATATTACCGAGTTTGCATTTCTTAAACATGAATTAAACACGAAATGTAACATGTGCATTGTGGTTTTCTTATCTATGAGTTTGTAGAAAGTTATTTTCATCCAGAATAAAGATAATAGACAGAAAACATATTTGACTAAAGTCACAGACGAAGGTGGAACTTTGAGTTAGTTTATAGACAAGTATCGAAGGAAAGAAGTTGCTTGTCAATACCATAAACAACCAAAATGGAGGGAGAACTGCGGGCAAACTAATTAGGCGATGCTAAACGTTTGATTGTGCATGTGTTACTGTCCGTCTATTTCGTACTTAAAATTATACTACCAAGTTTAAGAACATGGATTGAATGTAGCTAGTACATAACTACCGCTCTGTTGTACCATAACAAAATCACGCCTCATTCACATTGATTCGATTATTTAAACGGTTTACGCTCTATTTTATGCAGGTTGCGTTAAATACAATATTCAAATTAGACATGATGAACATTGCATGTATGATGCACCGATAAAGCCTGTTTTTGATCGTGTAGGAAGTTATTCTCGGGTTATTGTTAGCCATAGCAAGTCCCTGCTATCTGAAGGGTGCTGCTCATATCTATAGGACGTAGGCTACGATAAACCTATAGCAACATGGCAAACCTGTTCAAGTGAACTCGAGATGGGTTCACTCAGCTGTTGGCTTGGGGCTTAAAGTTATGCAGGCTTTTTTGTTTTTGCTGTTTTGGAAAGGCTTCTGTTGAATGTCAGAGTTACGCTATGGATATTTCCTGGATGTTCAACCAATGTATTGATGATGCTGTCACTTATTCAAAAAACAATTAGGCTTAGACGGTGGACAAGATGAGTATACTTTGCTTTTATAGTCGAGTCTTTTCTCTGCTATGTTGGATATAATGTGGGGACACAATTTGCATTTGAATGCCTGAAGAATAGATATGCATATTTTAAGATGTAGGCCTAATAAAGAAAAAATCTTTCTCTTGGATTTAACATTTTAACCAGTATTTTATTCTAGAATCATGTAGCTAATGTAACGTAATTGGAAATCGAGTTCAAAATTGTGAATTTGATCAATTGAAAAACCTTTCATGCAAATTGTGTATTTGTCTTGGAGAGAGACTACTAGGTTTTGATAGTAATGAAAACATATGATACAGTTATATGCTTATATAATTTATGTAATGTATTCCTCAACTACTTAAACATTTTAATTTACATATTATAGTAAAGCAGTTTTTTTAAGTTGTATATTTGTCAAGGTAGACTGCCAGCAGCAACCTGTATTCCACTGCTGGTTTGCTCCTAAAGCTAAGCAGGGTCGGGCCTGGTTAGTCCCTGGATGGGAGACCAATTCTGCTGGAAGTGGTGTTGGAGGGCCAGTAGGAGGCACTCTTTCCTCTGGTCTAAAGATCATTCCCAATGCCCCAGGGTAGTGATGGGGACATCTGCCCTGCGTGTGGGTGCCGTCTTTCGGATAGGACGTTAAACGGGTGTCCTGACTCTGTGATTATTAAAAATCCCATGGCACTTATCGTAAGAGAAGGGGTGTTAACCCCGGTGTCATGGCCATATTCCCAACCAGGCCTCACTTCAATCATTGCCACCTAATAATCCCCCTCCTTCCTAATTCGCATATATAACTACTCACCTCTCCACCTAATAGCTGATGTGTGGTGAGCATTCTGGCGCAAAATGGCAGCCGTGCATCACTCAAGTGGGTGCTACACATTTGTGGTGGATGAGATGGGCATTCCCCCTGACTGTGTAAAGCGCTTTGGGTACTTTGAAAAGCACTATATAAGTTAAATTAATTATTATTATTAGATGACCTCCTGTGTAGTCAATGTTCTATAAAGCAATATTTGATTATTTGTTCATTTATTCTAAACTGGAATACACCGCAGAGTCTGGAGAACATTCTTTTTTTGTAGACATAAAAACTTCTCGTTCTGAGATAAAGAAAATATTGTCAGAAATATTGGAACAATGCAATTATATATAGATTATATAATGTTAATAATCAAATGTGTTTATAAAATATGTTCTTAGAGACAAGGTTGAGGATTGAGAAATATAAAATAAGTTAATGGTAATTTAGAAATGATTTGCAATTGCATAACTTTTTATTTCAAATCAGCAGTTGTAAAAACAAAAATACCATTGTGACCCAATCAATCCAAAAAATATTTTAGAGACTAAACTGTGAACCATTTTAAATTCAAAATACATGCGTTTAGGTGCATTCATTTGCTAGTTTAGAGAATTGGGAATTGTGATTATAGGCCAGCACAAGGGGATTCAATAATGAATACCACTGGGAAGTGGTATTTTGGATTTCACAACCTTTTAGAATATTAAACTGAAAATGACCATTATTTTTTACCAGCAATATAATATATTTTATACAGTACATTATGCATCTGTGACTTAATATTTTAGGTTGCTATTATTAATGGAAGCAACATTTTATGTGGCATTACTACCTCACCTAGTGTTCAATTAACTCTTTAAGACTGTAGGTACTTTTCATCCTACAAACATGGTGTAAAATGTGCAGAATTATTTTTTTAAGCATCCAAAACCAGCTATGAGGGGTGAGCTTCCAAAGAATTTTACTTACATTTAGCTGTAAAAAGTATCCTTCAATCATAACCTATGTTAGGGGTAGGCAACAGGTGGGCAACTCACCAAAACAGACATGGAAGTGTTTTTTTGTGTGGGCATCTGTTTACAAATATTCCCATGAAAAAACATGTATGGCCTCCAAAACATCTGCTCAGACAAAAATCATCCTGGTGTTAAATTGAATGTTTTGGTGCTGTACTAAAATGTAGTGCAAAGACAATGGAAAATGCTACATTGTAAAACATAGCTGTGGAAAAAATAGTAAAAAGTAATTTGTTATCAGTACATTTTCAATACTTTATAAACACATGTTGGTTACAAAGTAATATCTGCTTGGACATTTACTGTGTTTATAAAGTATTTTCTGTTATTGTATTGAAGGAAATATAGGTAAAATAGTAGAAAAAGTACCAGTATATTGGTTACCAGTACTTTTTACTGTTTTTTTACAGAACAATTTTTTTACAGTTTAGCTGTATTGAAAGACATACCTGTCAGGATATGCCTGTCTTAACACGTGATCTAGTTTTTAATAACCCCTTTCAATATGATGAGTAGATTATTGAACACTTATGCTTTCTCCATATTTTCATCATATTTTTATATAATTACTGGATCAATTAATGGTCCGGTCCTTTCTAGCCCTGTTTCTCTCTCTTCCAGTTCTCTCTGGCCTTGGTCTATAAAGTAGCCACTGTTTGGATATCAACTGAATGCTAATGTCTACTATAGCTTATATCCAGTGAGTGTTTATTATTTAATGCAGAAAAGTTTAATTTGAGAGCCCCTATAAACTTCCTCTGCTCCCTGTTTCCTGCACACACTCATTCCCAGCTTGTTTTGGGAGTTGGGATTGTAGATGCTCAAAGTCCCAGATGATCCGACATGAGAGGACTTGGTAATTAGCCATGCAGGTTTGGCAGAAACTGGATTCCTGTTTCTGTGGGAATGTTCATCTCAAAGCTTTCTGAACGAAGTACCGATAGTGGAGAAATAATTGTTCAAGATTTATTGAATGCCATTTTCAAGAAGCAGTGGCTTGATTACTGTAAGACTAATTCTTATAACAAGTCTGAGGTTTCAATTACACATACAATGCTTCAAATCACCCTGAATTTGGATAAATATACAGACAAACTGTATCAATTGTAAGTTTTTTATAAAAAAGCAATTAACATCTTTAATTATTATTTATTTTTATCAGGCAAGTTAACAGACTCTAATTTGTAGAAACAACCTGGGGAATAGTTACAAGGAGAGGAGAGGGCGTGTATGTGCCAATTAAAGTGTTAAAGAGGATCTTAACTGAATTCAGATAGTCAGGATAACTGTTTAACATCCCTTCTGAAAGAAGGCACCCTCACAGGGCAAAGTTCCCTTTACTGCCTTGGAGCATTCGGATTTGATCTTTAGACCAGAGGGAGGTGTGCCCGCTACTGGCCCACAAACACCACTTCCAGCAGCATCTGTTCTTCCATGTAGTGACCGGCAAGGCCCAACCCTGCTTAGCTTCAGAAGCAAACCAGCTGTGGGATACAGATAGCTATGTTGCTGGCACAATTTATTTTTGTGTGAAATCCATAGGAACTTTGGAAATGCAACCAATGACTAATGTATTTTCCAACTTGTAGAATGCAATGGTATTGCAGTAGACATCTTATTACCTATTTGATTGTGAACATTACATTTTTTTCTCTTCCCCTCTCTTTCACACTCAAATTTTCAGGCACCTGAGTCCTGGTGGTGTTGAGCACATAAAACTGGATAGAGAACAAGCGTCGTCTACACCAGGCGAGCACCGCATATCTGTCCAACCACCCACGCTGCCCTAGGGTGCCATGGCCTCGGGAACCCAGGGGCACCTAGACCACGGTTCGGATAAAGCCAGGCTCGTGGTGGCCACAGTGAGTCGAAAGAGAGTGCAGGGGGGCAAGCCCAAGAAGAACTTCCCATGCCAGCTATGTGAGAAGGCCTTCAACAGTGTGGAGAAGCTAAAGGTGCACTCATATTCACATACAGGAGAGAGACCATACCGGTGCTCCCATCAGGACTGCACCAAGGCCTTTGTCTCCAAATACAAGCTGCTACGGTAATTAGTACATGCTCCCATTATTTTCTACAGGCCATACTCTATTCATACATCCAACACTTACTCTGAACTGTTGTGTACACTCATGTGTTATTTAAGTTTTTAAGATCATAAATATGTATCCTGACTAGAATGTCCAAACACTTAACAATTAATTCTGAAATATAAAGTGTTTATGGAATGCCATCTGTGTTCAAAGGCATATGGCGACACACTCGCCGGAGAAAACACACAAGTGTACATACTGTGAGAAAATGTTCCACCGCAAGGATCACTTAAAAAACCACCTGCACACTCATGACCCCAACAAGGAGGCCTTTACCTGCCAGGAGTGTGGGAAGAGCTACAACACGAAACTGGGCTTTAAACGCCACCTGGCCTTACACGCGGCCAACAGTGGAGACCTCACCTGCCAGGTTTGCCTGCAGCCATTCACCAGCACAGGTTTGCTCTTGGAACACCTGAAGACCCATGCCGGCAAGTCTTCGGGCAGCACCAAAGAGAAGAAGCACCGCTGTGAGCATTGTGAACGTCGCTTCTACACGCGCAAGGACGTACGCCGCCACATGGTGGTGCACACGGGCCGAAAGGACTTCTTGTGTCAATACTGCGCCCAGCGATTTGGCCGGAAGGATCACCTGACGCGCCACGTGAAGAAGAGCCATGCCCGCGAGCTTGCTAGAGTTAAGATGGAGCCAGCCGATTCGCTGGACTCATCCTTCTCATGTGGGTTGGCCGGAATTGTCAAAGGAGAGCTGGCCACCATGTCAGCACCACACAGGCAGCTTCAGCTCAATCTCTACAGTGGCCCTCTTCTGCCTCAGCACCACTGCCCTAACATGCCCCCCCTGGACACAGAGCCCAACCCCCCACACCCTTTCTCCATAAAGTACCAGCTGGGCTCCAACCTTACCTCATATACTTTCTCCAGTCTGGAGAGAGAACAGCATTTAAAGGGAGAACTGGAGACATATCTAATGGAACTACAGAGTGGCATGCCCTCTTCCTCTGTTGAGGGGACCCCACTGTCCTCTGCCTCCAAACTGGATTTAGACTCCCAGATGGGCTTGTTGGACCAGGTGTCATCTGACGAGGTGCCACTGTCTAAAATCTCTGCAGTGACAGTGGCTGGTGAGTCACTGGCCTCCTCCTCCTCATTGCTTGACTTCTCACAGCTCTTCAATTTCCTGCCCTTGAACGGCCCCCCGTATGGCCACCAGACAGCCACCAGCGGAGGTCTAGGTGGGGTCCCCTACTCACCAGAGGAGGCCCTGTCTCTCGTCCAGTTGCCTCCCCAACCCTTGGATTCCCACGAGGCGTTGGGAAGTGGGGGAGGAGTCAGCCCGCTCCATGCTATCTCCTCTACCTTCAACTCTAACCTGAACACAACCACCACCCTGCCCCGCTTCCATCAGGCTTTCCAGTGACAAGAACACAAACGCATGCATACATACCGACTCATGCACAAACAAGATGATAATCTGCTAATTCTTATGTTTATGCCAGTAACACATGTTTGAATGTGTCTGCAAAACAAATGATGACATCATATCACTTCTCCTCATTAAAAATTGGATTTGACACATATAGACTGAAGCAGGAGATGCAGTAGATGTATGGGTGTGCATCCGCACAGACATAACAGTATAGCACTTCAACATACACAAGGTTTGGCTCAACCACATTCGTAGCTGAAGCCATGGAATATTGATTGATATGACATTTGGTTAGTGCCAAAAATGCTACATTACCACCCTTATAAATTCATCACTAAAGTCCATTTTAATGCATACAAAAACAATGAAACAATTAGGGATTTTGAGTTTTACATAGATAAATTGATGTAGGAATGTGATTGCTGTGATGACTTTCTGTCTATATTCTTTAACCCCCATGCCTTGGTTAAGATTGAACATAGTATGTCAATTTTCTCATATTTTCATATAGCACTTTGTACATTTGTGTGAATGTTATCACCTCTAACTGTTTTGAAAATGTCTTTGTTTTTTTTGTTTCAGGTTTCAAGCAAAGTGATCATTTTCATATAATTTTTCTTTTCTAAATAAGTTACAGAAAAGCCCCTTGAACAGTATTGTGAGAACCATTCTTGTTCCCCATGAAAACCAAAGTTGACCAAATACTAAGTTACCAGGACTTAAAGTATCAGGCTGTCACTCTTGCTGCTAAGTACCCTTTGAGTAACTCTGCTAATAATTGTCTCTTGTTATTTCTCATATAATATTATTTGATATAAAAGGGACATTTACATTTTAATTTGCATGTATATTTGTGTTACTTTTACAGATCCTCTTATCTAGAGTGACTTACAGGTAGTGCATGTATCTAACTGTATAACTAGGTGGCACAAGACAGTAGACATTTTTTAAGGCAAAACTATCAATGTAGGCCCCTGTAGCAACTTGCTGCTACCTACACCAGGACATATGGACTGGATAGTAAAATTAAAAAAGCTACATCACCTATGATTTTATCAATCCAGTCCACTCATACAGTATGTGATTATATAAGTCCAGGAGCTAGTGGGAGAGATGATTAAAATCAGACCCAGACAGATAAAACAATATTAGAGACTTGTCAAAAAATGTTATATAATTTCTTATTGAACAGATGTTTTTACTTTATACGAGTTTGGTCCAGGATAGTGTTAGCAATATTTCACAGTAGGAAGTAAATTGGAGCTACCAATTGCAAAGAATGTTGACCAGTGTGCAGTTTGAAATGCTAAACCTGTATGGAAAGGCTCACGTTTGTAATATTTTTCTGTTTTTAAGCTAGGTAGGCTAGTAAGGGATTGCAGATGAGACCTAACATTACTGTCTGTTATACCCTAGGTGGCGGGATTGATTAGTAATGCCTAATTGTGTGAATTAGAGATGTTTGCTTCACCAACAGAGATTCAGAAGCACCTTTAAATTCATGTGTGACACATTATTCATTATCTCATAGGGATGTCCAAAATATACATTTCAATTCACGATCCAGTAATCAAAGGTGTAAAAGGATTAGAAGCATTTGTTCATTTTTGCAAAAGTTATGTATGCTTTGTTATGTATGCATTCCAATGATTGCTGATAACGCTATGCTAAAAAGTTTTTCATTGTCAACTCGTCAGGTAAAGACAAAACAAATATTTAATTAACAGTTAAATATAACAGATGACAATGATTGTTTTGCTTTTTGATTCTCTCAAATATAAATACCTATTTTCTTTTTGAAACCTCCACAAATATTTTTTTCAATAATACAGAAACATAGCAACTTTAACTAACCAATCCCAAAAGCAACACCATTTCCCCAATTAAGCAATTGTTTTGACTTTAAGTGAAGTTCGGATGAAGTACTGTATTGCACACCTCTACGTGATGTGAACCCAGCTGAAGTTCATATTTGGCTGCCAACATTGGTGCATAAGGGTATACCTGAGAGATTGAGTATTTAGTGTCTCTGAATGAACTTGTCTATTTTCTACAATGTCTTGTATATTGCTGTATGATATAGAAACTAGAGGGAAATCCCAGTAATGAAGAAATATGGATAACAAGAGGAGATGCCTATATTACTGCCAGTATGTGTTCAAGTCAGGCTTTGGTCAAAGTAAGGGTTTGTAATAGTTTGCTTTTATCTGTATGTACAGTGTATGTAAAGGAAACATTTCTCGATTGAAATTAAAACCCTGACATGGCTGTTCATGCTCTGATCAAGAAGTGACATTACCAGAATTGTCTCTGCACAAGATACTGTAAAACTAAGAGACACTAATCCCTGTCAAATAGTTATTTTTAATCAGATGTAACAGCATAAGCAAAAATATAAATATCTTGATAATTTACCTATCAATGGAGTGATATTGACACCCCATGGGCTGTAATGCTTTGGTGATACAGATCTTTAGTTTTAGATGAAAGTACCCCTTCTATCCATGTTCAAGATGTACCATTTAAAAGGTAGCTTTGCCTCACTCAATGGGAGGATGGCTTAAAAATTTGGACCTCAAACAACTTTCAACCTCATTCATTTCAATACATTAGAGCAGATTACGAACCAGCAAGAAATATTTTCATGGCATTTTGATCAATAAGAAAATCCAATTTCATTAATCCAATTTCATAATATATGCTATTAATGTTGTCTTATATCAAACAACCAAATCAGTTTTTGCATACTGTTGTACTATTTATATATATTTAGATATAGTTCTACTAAATCCCAAATCCTAAAAACAGTCACACTTTACACCAACTCTATACAGTATGTATGCAATAAGGCAGTAGTGGGTGTGGTATATGGCAAATATATCATGGCTAAGAGCTGTTCTTAGGCACAACGCATCACGGAGTGCCTGGACACAATGCCTAGCCATGGCATGGTATATTGGCAACATACCACAAACCCCTGAGATTACTTATTGCTCTAATAAACTGGTTTCCAACACAATTAGAGCAGTAGGTATTGATGTGATGTCATCCCCATGGTATACATTCTAAAATACCATGGCTATCAGCATTTATTATTCAAGTAACCTGGTTTATAAGTTAACTTATAGATGTGGATATTGATTTGATTGATAAAAAGTAAAAGCATAGTAGCAGCAGGACTGTTCATTTAATTTGTGGTCCACATGCTTTTTGTTTTAGATTCAACTTGTGTTTTTAAAAAGGCATTGTAAAGTTTGTTCTATATATAACAACTATTCAAAATGTGTAACTGTGCTATTGGTGTGAAGTGCTAACATTAACATGACTGTCTAGCAATTTTACAAAAAATTAGCAAACATATATTGTTTTACTCATTGAGGCCAATAAGTTATTTGAATCACCCCATGTTCCTTCAAACATGAACAATGAATGCAAAAAATGTAAGTTAATTATGGGTCAGGTGATGTCATTGAAAGGGGAAGCTATGTTTGTGTAATGTTTTCAAGTGTGTGAAACTAGTATATCTTGAAGGTTTGTGGTTTTACATAAAATGTTTGGTAAGCCTCTATATAGGGCAGACTTATATTAATCATAGCACTTTCGGATAATTGAAAGCCTTTGTTTCCTCCAATACATTTTTTTCTTTAAAATGCCTTTATCATAAAAGAAAGTATAAATTACATATTTAGCTCTTTATAGAATGTTAATGTGTAAATATATTACTAAATGTTTTATTTTTACAGGTACAGTTTTTACAGTGTTTTCATATTAAAGTGTCATTTTTGCTTTACTTGCACAAATGTTCTGTCTGTCTCATTAAGGGGCCTTGCTGTCAGATAGTGTCATTTTCAGTTTGCCAAATTTCTTACCAACTATAGTTATCTATGCATTTTTTGCACCTTGATAAACGAAAAGTTTATATTCAAGTTTCAGATTTAAATGTTTCAGATTTGGCCTAACCATGTTTTGTATTATTTGTGTAGAACATGTAGAGTGGTAAGACAGCTTATTTACTTCTCTATCCACAATATTGTATTGCATTCAGAAAGCACTTATAGCGTCCCCTGATGGATGAAAATCTGATACGAATGGCTTCCTCAATGAGAGACACAGACTTTTAGCAATTCATGTCAATTTTCATTATAAGCTTCATTGGTACCGGTGAACCATGTTGAATGTGTATGTAAGAAACACTGCAATATTTTGGTATTGGATCAAGCTGCTAATGGATACTTCTAAAGCTCCTGAAGGTGCTACAGACCTCTTTTCTAGATCTTTGTTTTTACAAAAATATCAAATTTAGCTGATTGGTCGGCATGTGTGCACCTGGTTGTTTTCATATACATATATTTTTCTGTACTGTGATGTTTTGTGATCTTGTATGGACTTCCCTGTTGCCTGTAATGTCACACATTTCTCTCCTTCACATTTTATGGTGGTATGATGGGGAACAATGGTCATTCTGGTGATTGACGGGAAAGGGCTTGCATGAGTGTGCAATTGTCGCCTCAGTATAAAATCAGTCTGAGATTACCTCGATGAAGATAATAAAACCCCTAAAGGAGACAGATTTCTGAGAGGACTAGAAGTACTTACATTAAACACAGGGGAATTTGTTTAGAGGCAAACTGCATTCCAGCCATGTTGGTTTTGTTGTTCATTGCAATGCCATCCTGTGAAACTCATGTTGCTAATCATGTATATTCTTTTTAAACTCTATTTTACAAACTACTGTTGTATTTGTATAAATATAGGCAAAAAAAATCATATTTGTTTATACGTTTTGTAAAATAGAAATTAACGCTGCAGCTTTTTATCAATTTTCTAACATTGACATCATCCAAAGAGACAAATTATTTATTGTCTGGCCGAGTAACCTGATTTTGTTTTCATACTACCTTGCTGCTATGAGAAAGAAGAGCTGCAGTCTTCAAACTCCAGTGTTATTACACAGTGTATTGAAAGCTCAATAAACATAAAGGAAGGATTCATGCAAAAGTCAACAATTGCTAGTAAAGTTTTTAAGTGTGTGTCTGTGAAACTGTGTACTGTGAGTGAATTATAGTGAAATGTGCATGGGATTTGTCAGGTTTAATTATAATTTTATCATAAATTACTTTTGGAAATTTATTAGGAGGTAATGACTGAAAGATTAATCTGTGCATATTGAACTAATTTGAATGTCTTATTTCTTATAGGTTATGAAAGTTAAGATACATTAACTTGTCTATCACCGCTGAGAACTTTGTTACACATGCTGATCTCTGAAGGAAATAGATAGGCTAGCATCATCCAAAATGAAACATAATTTGTATATTCATTGTAAAAATGATTTATAGTAAAAAACAACACTTTAAAACATTTTTCTGAGCAGTAACTGTTTGTTCTAAAAATTACTATACAATATTTAAGTAAACAAAAATAACCAGTAATACCATTAAAAGTAACATCTGTATTTTTGAAACTAGTGAGTGTTGTGTGGTCTCCTTTGGAATGCAAAAGTTAAGCAATTTGCTTTAGTGGACTGTAAATATATTATTTTGCAATTATCCTGTTTGCTGGATTTGCCATAACACTTCTGCTGTTTTTGGTTCTTTCAAGTGATCCCACTCAGCTTCTCTTGTGTTGAGGTTGGGGCTGTGATTAGGCCAATCTAATCATCAGGGCTGGTTACTCATGCAAAGGTTAAGCTTTGTACATATGTCTATGAATGTCTCTAACACAATCATGATGTATGGAAAGAAAGGCACAATATATGATACACAGCTCTGTAAAAAAACAGTAAGAGTCCACTGCACATTTTTGGGAGAAATTTTGTCAATAGTTTATGGAATAAAACTTGTTCCTTTTACCCAAACACATACCTATTAATAGTAAAACCAGAGACAATGATGATGTTGCAGTGGTCTCTTAATTGTAATCCAGAGCTGTCTGATACCACAGCTAAGAAATGTTCTTAGTCAAGGCACATTATGAAGGGCCAGGAAACAGCATTTAGCCATGGTATATTGGCAATATATCACAAATCCCTGAGATGCGTTACTGCTCTTATAAATAGCTTACCAACTCAATTAGAGAATGGAAAGTGATGTCATGCCATACCCATTGTATATGTTCTCATATAACCCGGCTATCAGCCAATAAGCATGCAGGATTCAACCCCCCCTGTTATCAGTACAGTAGGTCTAGCTCATTTATGTGAAGCTAGCTTCTTTAGGGAGCCAGCTTCTTTAGTGGATTCCTAGCCTTTCTTAGTTTTGCCTTCAAAATAATAGCGCTTGATTCAACGCGATAAACATCGCATAACAAATATGGAAACATTACACATTTCGAAAATATGCCACTAAACTATATTAGAATAGTGTGACATATTTACTAACTTGTAATATTTTAATAGAAACATTTACATTTGCAATCTGGATTGCTTAAATATATAATAAATACACAGAATCCTGTGTAATGCAAGTTACATTAAGGATTATAGTGATAAATGTGGATATCGCATAGATACTGGACTATACGGCAAAAACTAAAAAATGTACACCCCTGAAATGGGGTATCTACTTACTCGGTTTGACTCACAGATTACATATTTGAAGGGTTTATTTCTCTAGCTGGTGCACAATATTATTTAATGGACTTTTAATGCCAGCTTCTTTAAGGATTCTGTGTGTAATTGTGCATATGGCATAAATACTGGAGTATACAGTGAAAGCTGAAAGATGTGCACCCCTGAAATCAGGTATCTACTTACTCAGTTTGACTCACAGATTACATATTTGAAGAGCTTGTTTCACTAGCTGCTGCACAACATTATTTAATGGACTTTTAATGCCAGCTTCTTTAAGGATTCTGTGTGTAATTGTGCATATGGCATAAATACTGGACTGTACAGTGAAAGGTGAAAGATGTGCACCCCGGAAATCAGGTATCTACTTACTCGGTTTGACTCACAGATTACATATTTGAGGAGTTTATTTCTCTAGCTGGTGCACAACATTATTTAATGGACTTTTAATGCCAGCTTCTTTAAGGATTCTTAAAGAATTGTGCATATGGCATTAATTGTGCATATGGCATAAATACTGGACTATACAGTGAAAGCTGAAAGATGTGCACCCCTGAAATCAGGTATCTACTTACTCGGTTACACTCACAGATTACATAGTTGAAGAGTTTATTTCTCTAACTAGCATAAGCATGAATGGTGAGTACCTACTTAGTGACACTCAAAGAATACAGTGTCTACTCAGTTCAATGCAAATTGTGAGTAGGAAGTGTACCAATATTTTCAGCAACATCAGTACATAATAAAGATGTAAAGATGCTGTTTCTAAAGAAGTAGTGTGTTTTCTGACAATTCAAACAATAGACGTTCTCTCATTCCTTGGTTGCAGAACTGATTAATGCTTTGCCCCGAAATGACTGCTTTGGAAAACAAGCATTTATAGATACCACAACTGTTGGCATCAGACTGTTTGGGGAATTTAGGGCATCGATGACAGAATTCATAGTCAAGGAAAATATCCATCACAACTCCATGTAACGCTAGGTATTGCACAGCCAGGTATTTCTGAAACCTGTACAGAATGTCCTTAATCTCCACTTCATATTGCTGTAGGGAGTCCATTATTCTACAGCTTAATGTTACGGATGTGTCATTACTCACTCTCTGCTCCATGTCAATGGCTATTGCAACCCAATGTGAAGACCTGATATTCACAGGGATCATTACAATGTCTAACTCAGGACTCCACCAATTCAATGCTGCTATGGGGACTTTAGGTAGAACCTCCAGGTTTTCCCAGTACAGGTTCTGCAATTCTTGGCTAACAAATGAAGCAGGAGACATTAATACAGACTTTCCAGACTTTTTCTGAAAGTAAGATTTTACCAGAGCATTGTACACATCTATAATCCCACCGTTAAGCCACTTTCCCTGTCTTATTGTGTCATAATCGTCTGTAGTTAGTTGAGATGGGAGGCACTTAGATGGATTCGGTATTGCAGGTGAAACCTTGTCATTGCACCTGTCACTGCACAAATGATTTGCCTGTCTCTGGTTGAAATTTAGTATATTTTTTAAAAAAAAGTATATTTTTGCTCTGTGTTCTAGTACATGATAGCACCACAATTTTAGCATCACATAACAATTGTTTTATCATTCCAAATGGATAGGCATTTGATTTGGTTTCTTGGGAATAGCTCTTGTACCAATGCTGAGACTTACATGTGTACATATTCAAAAAAGTAAAGCGGTCTGAAAATGTGATGACACTGGACAATTCATATGTGTGTTTACTCTGGATACAGGAGAGAGAGAATTGTGTAGGCACACTGCTTCCTGCTGTCATGTCCGTCTTTACCAGTAAGGTCTGGGGTGCATGGATTATGTCACTGTGAGTAACTTTGTCAGAACTATTGCACTTGCTACATGTCCCACTCTGTTGTGGTATTTGCTGTGCAAGGTAGCCTTTTATCCCATCATCTGAAATTTCTGTTAATTCAAGGATGAGATCTTTTCTGTTCTTGCCGTAAACATCTGCCTTGTTATCACACTGACTGCAAATAAAGAAATCTAAACAGTGAATATAGA
>JACXGM010023398.1:0-16229 GCA_016801145.1 Umbra pygmaea
GATTACCCCATACATACACCACCAACAGTCAATCATTATCCAGGATTACCCCATACATACACCACCAACAGTCAATCATTATATAAGATTACCCCATACATACACCACCAACAGTCAATCATTATCCAGGATTACCCCATACATACACCACCAACAGTCAATCATTATCCAGGATTACCCCATACATACACCACCAACAGTCAATCATTATCTAGGATTACCCCATACATACACCACCAACAGTCAATCATTATCCAGGATTCAGAGATTTACATTCAGGTGGAAATATTCTCATGGCACACAGAAAAAAATGCCTTGCCCTAATGGAGGATGTATAAAGACACATCTGAGTAAAATTTTTTAACATTCCAGTCAGAAATGTTTAATGGTTGTATATCTGAATGATGCAACATGTTGAAATAACATTAACAATTTCCTATGATATACTGTATATATTGTCAAATATCTGCCTTATGCTTGCAAGACCAATGGTTGTTTGTTTACAGACAAAAAAGTGTTCACAAAATCTGCATAATCTATGCAAATCACTTTTAATAGCTCGCCAGATGTGACCCCAAATCACACCATCATTCTCATGTTAGACTGACATTTAATTCTAAAATGCTGTGTAATTTATGCTTGACTGCTGAAACGGTTTCAACTAATTAAATTCCACTCTATAGTTCATTTCATGGGTTTCCATGTGGTTACTGGCAGGTTTGTTTTAATTTAGAGTGAAATACAGACATTATAGTTACCAAACCATTCTGAGTAATTCCGTATTTCAAACACATCTATCTTACAGTCTTTTTCTCTCTCTCTCTTTCGCTGCCTCTCTGACTCCCTCGCTGAAGATAACCACATCAACATGACTTATGCATGTACCAGCGCTGTTACAGCAAGAGAAAGCAGACAAAACTTAATATTCTTGGAGAGATGCATCTAGCATCAAAGGAGAGCAGCGGACAGTAAGACAAAGGGGGGTTACTGCATGGTGCGCAGGGGCAGAAGGATCCGGAGGCTCTTGAAGTAAAGAAAATGAATGAAAAGAGAACTGGACGGGAGATGATCCATCCCTCCAGCAGACTGAGAACAAGACACAGACTCTGGGACGGAGTAAGGAGTCAGAGGTATCTGCAAACAAAAAAGGCTGGTTGAAACTTCTCAGGAGTAGGTACCACAGCCGAGAGTCTAAGTGAACAAAACAAACAGTCCTTGTTCTGAAGTGCTGGCACTAACAGCAACACTAACATGTTAACATTTCTGGTCAATGAATATTTGAATTTCATAGATGCAAAAGATGATTGGCGTCCAGTCACAACAAACTATTCGTACTCCGAATACAGATCCTCACAGGGAGTTTCCATTGTAAAGCACAAAACTGCTAGGAAGCATTGTACAATCTATCATATTTAGAAGTGAATTTAAGCATACTTCAGAGCAAGATCTGAGTAAATCCAGCCCTTGCTTTGAACCTAGAAGCAAGATGGCTACGACAATATGTCACATGTGCAAAGGAGGACCCATGATGCTTGATACTAACACCACAGTCTTCTCTGTACTTCAGAGAAGCTGTGTAAAAACAAGTTATTGCAGAAAGATACAATATGTTTTCAAAATGTAGAAAATATAAGGGATGGATCCCTCACAATGTTTGGCCTTGTACCTCTGTTGTAGATGTCTGGAAGATGTAGGGATTGATGTTTGCTTCTGTAATACATGTACTGTATAGTAGTAGGCATACATTAAATTGAAATTACAGAGTCTGCTATACTATAACACATGGGTGGATTTTGCTCGTCTTTATTTTCACAGCACTTGGCCTTACATTAGAAGCATGGTTGAACTCTATTCATTCAACAACTAGACCGTTTAGATAAAAGAATACACACAGAAATCTTTAGCTATGTTTTCAAGCTACTGTAAGACTCAGAATGAGGTCTAATCCTGCCATGTTCGGCAGGAAGTGTTCAAACTTAACCATTTATATTTCTATAACACCAAGGATATTTTCCCACAAATGTCTAACCTCATTATGATCTAATTAAGAACACTATTGTCTTATGTTGTACATACAGACAGTGTTTATTGCGTATGTACAACATATTACCATTGCATATTAGAAAATATTTTAATTCAAACTGCACACAGGAGTGGTCTACAGAATCAAGCTGATTTATGATGTGGTAATTAATTGCATGCTTTAATAAATATTTAATAAAATATTTACTTATCCTTCAAAGGAGATAAACGCACATCTACTTGAGTTGGTGATGTGATTGTAGCTACTGTAGGCTATTCCCAATGAAGTTTACTCCACACACGTACATGCTCACTCACACACGTGCACACGTAGTGCATGCACACACAGACAGAGCTGATGGGATTGTGTCTAGCAGGCAACACAACTCTGTCTACTCTTCGGCACATGTTCTGCAGGTAGCCAACATCATCCACAACACTGCTTAGTTATGCAAATACATCAAAGTGTTGGATGTGAACAAAGCTAGCAGAGGACCCTGGGGGGCAAATAAACTCATTAAAATGTTTCTAAATTCTCCAAAATTGATTTACCACTTGTCTCCAGCTCAGTGACACATTATCAACAAAATAAACCGCAAAACAACCAGATAGGTTCTAATTTTAGAAGCAAAGCTCATCCATTAATTTGGAGAACACAGCACAGTAGAGTTAGACGTTCCATTTGTCAAATAAGAATTACCACAGCATCTTGATCAAAGTCTAAAAGAGTGATGGATGACATTCTTATCAATGAACAGGAAATGTCAGGAGAGATGAAATGTCCATTACTTTGTTGTCTTGACCGTAGAAGGCATATGACCCTTAACAGTTGGCAGCAGAGAGACAACTGCCCGTACAAACTGTGTCCAATCAGTTGTAGGTCAATAGCTGGTTGCAGCCATGGGAGGGGTGTAACATCATGATGACATTTAGACATTATTTTCATGAACAATGACCTGGAGAAACTCTAAGATCTTTTTCTGGCTTTCATGTTAGCTACAAAATGACATACAAATAAAGAAGTACACTGTATTCAATTTAATCTACAAATAAAACCCCTTACCTAAACAGAAACACCAGTTCTATTGCCTGATGTTCATTCATGTCATTTTGTGGCGTGTCATTTCCCAATGGTTTGCAGTTTTAATTATTTCATGTGGTGCCATACAGTATGTTAGCTGTCACAGAAAACAGAAACAGGCAGTTAGGTTTAGGTGTTTATTCCCAGTAAGATAAGGATTAAAGGGGAACACCTACAAAATTCAATAATTTGTCTATGTTCCTAAATAATTTGAAGTAATTGTTTGATGATCTGTCTCAATTGTCAACTCTCACTCAGGGAGAACAGGGTCGAGCTAGTGCACATGCTACAGTACGTCAATTGGCTTTAATGTATTTTATTTGCTTTTTTTAACTGTGCAAATGTATGTGTTTGATACAACTTTGTGAAATAACAATAATTTACATGTTTTTTCACAACTAAAATGACAAAACCGTGAAGCCCAATTGCTTTTGGTACATAACATATAAATTAAAGTTCCTTGCCTGGTTTAAAATATATATTTTCTTACCTCTCAGCTGACGAGACAACTCGCGCCCTACTTTCTGCTTTCAGTGTGCTAAAAGTGAACTTTTCAATTTGTAAAAAATGAAATGCAGACTTCTTTTTCTAAATTCACACTTTGCACTGTCAATAATATATTATCAATCAGGGAGGATATCAAATTAAGAATAATAATTATAGATCGATGGTACAGTATGTTGTGGTAAGAAACTATTGAAGTTTAAATTTAGAAGAAGACTCTCCCTAGCACTGTGCTGGGAAGAAACACGCAATCTAGTTCGTTCACATCGGAAAAGGTTTACATGTCATAACTGGATGGGACTTGCCACAGGATGGCTTAGCCCCATCTTGTGGCCAGACTGGGACATTATCCATATTATTCCAGAACACTTGATTGTCTTGTTTTGTCCATGTCTAATCACTTCAATTGCCATCCAGCTGATCCTTGTCTCTTTTTTTTGTGTGTATAAGTGTAACCTCTGATTCCCATTGTCTTTGTGTGTCAATGTGAATGTTTCCTGTCATCAGGTAGGAGGATGTAGAGCAGCTATGGTGTGTACCTTTAGTAAGTGTGTGTATGTGTGTCTTCACCACATTAAGTGTTGTAGCACATTTGCTAAGTTGAGTATATTTATGTTACATCCATGCGTATACACTGTACCTAGCACCCGCGTCCTGTGCCACGTTAGAGCACAGTAGTTAGGTACTATCGATGTGCAGCTGAAATACAAATATGTAAACCTGTAGCCTGATGCTCCTTCCTATTTCAAACATCAATGGCATCTACTCCTGCATAATGCCTCAGTTTCTACACCACTTGAATCGTGACACCACACAACTGACATTTATCATACAAAATGTATAATGTTATGTACCAAAAGCAATTGGGCTTCCAGATTTTGGGGATCTTTGCGAAAGAACATTTGTTTTTCACGCAACTGGTCATTATTTCACAAAGTTGTATGAAACACATTCATCTGCACAGATCCATATAACCTATTGATGTAGCACTCACGCTAGTTCAACCTGTTCTCCCTGAATGAGAGAGCTGACTGATGGGGGAGACCGTCAAATAAGTACTTCAAATGATTTAGGAACATATACAAATTAAAGAATTTTGTTGTTGATCCCCTTTAAAGCAAGAATGAGCACCGGGTCAACCCAATGCCCTTGACTTATTTATACAATTTTTAACATCCTTTAGTCTAATCTGGAGTAACATATTCAAAACTCTAACACAATTAGCACAACATTCGTCTGTAGTGGACCAGACCATTAACACAGTTCATGTTGTTTTCACAGAATACGCAGTCAACACATTCATACAATTGATAAATTCTTTACATACAGGCTTAGCCAATACCGAAAATAATGTATCTTTTCTTATTTAAAAATGCTTGCACACAGCATACCAGATATGAAGACCTATTGTTCAAACCTAAAATACAATATATAAAACCTCTACTTCTACAACAACAGCAGTCTAAAAGCTATATTGAAACTGCTGATTAGCATTTTTTTATTAATATATCATTGAATCATTGAGAAATATTGGACAT
Source organism: Umbra pygmaea (assembly GCA_016801145.1). NCBI lineage: Eukaryota > Metazoa > Chordata > Actinopteri > Esociformes > Umbridae > Umbra > Umbra pygmaea. Next base: position 5,146 of record JACXGM010023398.1, read on the forward strand.
ATCTGTGGGATGGTGAAGGGCGCACACATGGTTCACCCAACCACATATCGCCCAACTGCCGATTCTTGACGTAGACTGTCGTGCAAGTCAGCGACTTAGCCCGCTGATCACTTGCAGCAATTTGATGTTTCTAAAAACAAAACTGCAATTCTGTCACTTAATATTTTTTTCTACTGTACATTCTATAAAATAAAGATGACTTGACACACAACTAAATAATGTAGAGTGGTTTTCAGTAAAGTAAAAAGTAATTATGAAAAAATTATTAATTTAGTATTTTCTATTTTATGCAGGTAGAACTGAAACATGAAAATTAATTCAGTTTTCACAATGCTGTCAACTGTTAGTATTTTGAAAGCCTTTGTGCTATGATTGACTACACAGTATGTTCCTCTTGGATAGAAAACATGCTATTGTTTTCCCAGAATGATTCAATTTTGAGTCAGGTTTGCCTTGTTTTGATAGATTTTGTGTATGTAGAGAAACGTTCTTTCATTTTGAAATGTAGATTTGGTATTTAATGAACAAAATGTGGTTTTGAGCAGAAAAATAACTGTGGCTAATTGTGTGATGTGTGTATATTAAGTATAGGTCAACGCTTGTTAGAAATTGTAATACATTTTAATGAGGATCACGATGTAAAGAAATCTATTGGGGGGGATATGTGTGGGGTAGTGGGCCAAGTCGTTGCAATGCAGGAAACTCTACGTCATGATAGTCAGTGGTTCAGGCCTGATTATGGGTTCTCCAGATTTCCCCGGATCTCCAGCAGGAGGCAGCTCAAATTGGCATAGCGCTGACCGGGATTTGGTTAGATAAGCCGAATCATCTACCATGCCATGTTGCTCTCCAGCGACTCCTTGTGTAAATTGAATCACAGAAGTATAGTTGGTGAACATAATCATCCCATGCATGATCTGATTAAAGGCATCCGTGTCGGGTGAACAGTGCGAAGAGAATGGGCGACGTGGTTGAATGAACCATGTGCTCGCCCCTTGTCACCCCACATCAGTTGCGTAGCTGCCGACAAGGCAGTCAGTGGGAATTGGGATGGACTATAAAAAATGGAAATCTCTCGACTTCAAACAATTCGGGTAGAGAAATACAAACACTCTGAAATTCATAATCAGAGCATGGGATGCGAGAACTGACTTGCAATTTAAATTTAAAATATGAATTATGGTTTGAGGCTATGGTTTAAGTGATAGCTTATTGTAAAAATTATGCTAAATTATATTTCTGAAGAATAAATGAATAAATAAATAGATATTTAATCTATATCCCAAATTGATATGCAGCTGCAAATTTCCCTTCTAAGGGAAATGGCTTTAAACAAAACTAAATAAAACCCACCTAACCCTCAGAGCTCAAAAGCCCATCCCAGTGATTTTCTTCAAGGTCATGCTTGCCTTTAAACGCTGATTTTGCTGATAGCTGCTTACTTTCACTGAGTTGAAGGGTTTTTGAGCCTTGCTGTCTTTAATGGGAAGTTATTATCTGTAGGATGCACAACGTGTATGCTGAAATATAACTGTAAATGTAATTTTTAGCCGTCACAATGCCCCTAGTGGACTATGCCTGCTCCCACTCTTAACCTGGCACCTGCTGAATTGTCATGTTCCATGTATTCCTGAACAGAATCAGCTTCTGGGGATTGTATTTATAATAGCTCAGCCAGACTTACACCTACTGTCACTTATCATTCACCTACTTGCTTATATGCAAACAATATAAATGCATTACAACTATAATTATATTATACCCACGGGGCATATTGTATTTCATGGAATAATGATAGACTTGGTAATCCTATAATTTCACTCAATGTCATTACACCTGGTTCTCCAGGGCTATTATTAAACCAGCTCATTTATAAACCTCTGTCAGCGTTCTGGATTTTAGGAATTTAATTTCCAATCTAATTAGAATGAAACATGACCAAGTGTTTTCACATTTTTCGATGAAGGACACAAACTTCATTAAACCACACTCATATCTGGTGAGGTCATATTTGACATGCATAATGAATGACCACATCACGATTTCAGAGTTGTGACCCCCTCCGCTGTCACGTTTTCCTTTGTGCTCGAAACACACAAAAAAGGCCCAATGCGTCCATCTCCGTAATGTATTCGATGCTGTTAAGAGGTATTTCTTTACCCCTACATGCATTCCGCATCTCTCATCTCAAATAAGATGTCATTCCTGGAGCACGCTGTTTTGCTGTTCTAATCTCCATGGGGTTTAACCATTGTGGATAATTGTTGTTATCCATCCATCCGCATGGAAAATAGCAATCACTGAAGTAGCAACAATCTGAGCCAGTAGTGAAACAAATAAATGAAGAACATGCAATCCACTCTAACTGAATCAAGTAGTTGTTTGCCTGGATAATGAGAAAGTCAGCTTGTTATCAACACATCTCATGAGCTGTCACAATCTCCTTCTCGGTCCACCCAGGACAAATGACAGACCTGCGGGACACGCCTGCTCTTGATAGTATGTTACACAGTTTACACATTTTCATACGGTTGATTCTTGGTAGAACCGTGAGAGTGAATTGGATGCTTGTGACATATGCCAAGAACTACAGCACTTCCCTTTGCAACTCTGGAACTAAACGCCAAGTGACCAACGTTTTTGTTCAACCATCTCTCCTACTCAAGCCATATCTACTGTATGTATTAATCTTTCTGAATGGGCTGTTTATGGCGCTTATAATGGTGGTTTTCAGACAGGAATACATCTGCAAATCCTCTCAAAGAAAGCCTTGATGTGTGGAAGGGGAGAGAAATGCTTTGAAAAGCCTCACCATTTGAGGCACTGGATCAATGCAGCAGCCTTTTCAACTGGGAATATACTGTGCAGGCTTTCACAAACACACCAGCTGATGAAGATCTAGTCATGTCCTGTCCTGTGGGATAGAGGTTCTCTGTCCAATGAGCAAGCATCCTCAGAATATAGATCAGTTATAGTCTGAGCGTATCAGAGAAAAATGTGTATCCCATTGATATAAAACACTTAGCTATTCAAAGCACAAACCAGAAAGAGCTGAAAACAGTATATTACACAGATTAAATATTAATGGAAACATTGACATACCATTGTTTCTTAACATCAACCACACCCGAACAGCTTCAATGCACAGTACCTTGGCGTTGATTCAACAGGTGTCTGGAAATCTAGTGGTAAAGTAGATCTTTCAAGAACTTTCAAGATGTTTGTGTGAGATAACAAGCAACTTTTGCATTTGGAAAGGGAATCTTTTGGCAATAGAGTTAATTTTAATTTTGAAAGAGCTTGTCTTGCGGTTCTGGTCTCATTCTTCTGGAACTCCGGTTGGCTACCACTGATAACAAATTTTACACCCTGTCCCATCCCAAACTCTGTTGTACTTTATTTTCATGCAGTACATGGGATAATTCATTTACATGGGTTTGTGACATTTTTCTTGCACAACAATTGGTAAAGACAAGTCGGAGATACTAAATTCATGCTATTCTACTAGCTCGTAAATCCATGTTTCAGTGCTTCAGTTGTATAACACGTCCATTTTGTAATCAGGCAGGATTTATCTGTGCCATAATAGCGTATGTTCAGTAGCTAGTTAGTATACTGTAGCTAGATCCCTATGCAATACTTTTTGTAGAGTGAAATCTTCAATGTGTCGGGCATCTGGAGATTCAAAACATGGCTTCTACTTTTTATTAAAGGTTAAAGTTGATTGAGTTTTTATATTTCCAACTGCAGCTGTTTTATAAAGTTTTGAAGATAACTTGGCATGAAATATGACGTTGAAGTCTGTTATTGCACATTGGGGAGGAGATCAACTAATGCATGTCAGAAAAAACTATAGATGGCCATCTGATCTAGGCTGGATAGTGGGGTTTCATGCGTGAAAAGTAGAACTTTGGCACAAGAGCATGAGATCTGCTGCAGTTGGCAGAGGCCCTGTTAGATGTACTTGTTGTAGTGACCACAGGTTTGATGGCTTCTCTGACTTTGTCTGAAGACCCAGCATGGGGCAAATTAATACAGCACTGCTGGAACAGGGAGTAGATAAGTCAGACTAACGTACTTTGTTATTTCGCTCTCTAGCGACTGCTTGCATGCAGATCGGGCAACTGTAAAAAGATTTGCTTGCTGTAGATTGTGCTAAGGAAAATGTCTATGTATATGATACAAATGATTATTGGTAACATTAGAAATTAGTACATAAATTAGCTAAGGTATAGAAACATTTTCCTTTATCCCAGAAGTGAAGTGTTCAATACTCAGTCAGTTATGTTCTAGGTCTGTGTGTCTTAATTGAGATGAGGGGAATCGTATTTAGAGAGCTAAGGCGAACGTTTAATTGAGGCTAGTGTTTGGACGAAGGTTATGGTTTGGTGTTATGCTGTTAGTACAATGCAATATTGTTCAAAGTTTACTCATGAATTTTTTGGTTAGGTGCTCTCTTCGAACCAAGTGGCTGTTGTTCAGGTCCCACTAGCTCCTGCTCAGTTTAACAGCTGGTTACAATCAAACAGACGTACTGTAGCTATAAGCATAGGTATCATGTAAGCACATAGCAACGATGACAAGTTGTGAAGACAGTAGTTTAAATGATAATGTTCCATGCCTTTTGTGATTACACTTCTTATGCTTAAAAGGTTAATTGATTTTTGCTCACTGGACTCTGTGTCTCAGTGTGATTATTGCAAAAGAGGTGGAAGAACATCTCACATGTGAGAGAATTGATGATGACTGGTGGAACCGAAGAGAATAATGACATCCAGCCAAGGCCCTCAGGAGCCAGCCAGCCAGCCGGCCGGTCAGCGACGCAGTCAGACGAGTCGCAGACCTCAACATGTAATAAATAAGAAACGAACCACTCAGGTGCTTATGTCACTATGTTTAATGGGATTATTGTAAATGTTATGAAGGCAATCACGGAGCACTAGTTTTAGAGGCAAGAGAGCCTGGCCATCAGCCTGTGGCTGTGCTACAGTATAGCCAGTTCATTCTGTACATTGTGGCCACCTAACAGTCTCAGAATATTTCAGCCACATAGTGTACCTGCTCTCCATGTACCTATCAATAATGTGAATCTAAAAAACACATGCCACACTAACACAATGTAGACTTAATGTGACCAGCAAACCAACATGAAACCTCCTAATGGTGAAGCTATTTGTAGACGCAAATAACATAAAGCACAACAGCCCAAAATCGATTGAATAACGTTCTGAGGAACCTATTTTCCAAAACTAAAATATGTGAAATGTGAACGTATGAGAGGGAACTAAACTTAAAAACTGAATACTGTAACACATGAACATTAAGATAATGACGTAGCATAGATTTTACTAAAGCGGGGGTCGGGATGGTGGACGGGTGTTTAAATTGGCGACTCTCATCCCAGTGTTCGCAAGATCAAATCCAGGTGCACACTTTGTGTTTGTTTTGTTCTCCATTCCAGCGTGAGGCAAACAGGCAGTTGTCAGTTTTTTGTAATGTTAATACTAATTCTAGTTTCCTGAGAACGTAATTTGGGAGAGCTGTTATGTACTGATGCAGCACAAACAAATATAGATTTTTACAGTATCACACACTTAAAAGACCCTCGGTTTTGTGTTTTTTCAGCAAGTAGTTCTGAAAGTAGATCTGCACAACAAAAAAACGGTCCTTAAAGAGAGACTGCGATTGGTTATGTCATTGCTCACTATCTGCTAAGCCTTTGGTCCTGTCCATAACAACATTGGCTGATGCTGTGCAACTTGCACTGTACGTCTTGCTAAATGTCACTCAAATGGTGAGCTCATTTGCTCGGATTTCAATTGCTAGGGGGCAAACTCGCATAAAGTTAAGCTTGTTGAATTCAAAAAGGCGCCACACAGCTTTTGGAAAAGTTTTTAAACTAGTGATGAGGAAATGCACAGCAATTCTGCTCATTAACTACATTGATACATCCACATAAAATCAAAGTTTAGAACCCAGTTATGTAGTCGTCAAATGTACGGAGAGCCTCAGAGAATCATTATGTTTTGAGCAAACTGCACATTCTGGGTGAAAGAGTTGGGTGTTGAAATTGTTGGTCTGATTTCATGTCAACAGGCCTGCCTGGTTGCTCGAGAGACACTGATAGCATGTCATGTCATACTGTGATGCCCTACAGACACAAGTCTTTTTTTTAAGTAACTCAGGTTTTACATTTGCTACAAGGGCCCTTAATTCTATACTATATAGTTATCTTATTATACAATCAAATTATCTTGTCACAAGATGGCTATGAACGTGAGCGATGCCCCATGGTAATATTAGTAATGCATGTGAGTTCTCAGCCATCGTACAATTTATCTTTACCTCGGTGACATCTGCATGCTATTGAATTTTTTTGTCTACTTCAGAATTACTGCAGATGACATTTGGTAAATCTGAGAAAGGGAGATAAAATGGCAATCTTTGTATGCCATTTCAGTCCATTATCACCCTGAAAATGTATAGCTAATGCTGAAAGTTAGAGTTGCCAGGGACGCTTATGAATGACTTATAGGGAACAAGAGGAGATGCAAGGCCAGTGATGTAAAAAAAAACACATTTCATAAATCGCATCAGCAGTCCATGTGACTTATGGATCGTTACATGAAAATCTATGCTGAACTCTCCCACTACTTAATGGGCCATTGATGTGTGAAGCAACTAGCATCCAGATGTTTCAAGATGAAATTCGATTTAAAATAGCAGAAGCTTGTTGATTCGAAGAGGAAATACCATTTGCAGCTGAGGCATGAGTAAAATATTGTAATTACACTAGAAAGCCCTATTATCTACTTTGCCATTTACATATCTATCTGTAGCCAGATTCTGTACTCTGGTAGAAAATCAAATGTATTTTCAAATGAGGGAGTACATCAACTCATGGAAGAAAGTTAATCTACCATAGGTAAGAGGGAACAGGCGGTGGACGCTGTTTGTGTGTGTGAGTGTTGTTGTTGTTGTTCATGTATACTGTATAGGTATATACACTCACCGGCCCCTTGATTAGGTACACCTGTTCAGTTGCAGGTGAATGAAAATATCTAATCAGCCAATCACGTGGCATCAAGTGAAAGCATTTAGGCATGTAGACATGGTCAAGACCATTCTTTGAAGTTCAAACCAAGCATCAGAATGGGAAAGAAAGGTGATTTAAGTGGCATGGATATTGGTGCCAGATGGGCTGCTTTGAGTACTTCAGAATTCTCTGATCTACTGGGATATTTTCTTGGCATACTTTGAGCACTTCATTACCAATTTAGCACTGTTTAAATGCCACAGCATACCCGATTATGCTAAAAATAGTCTAATGCTTGTTGCTGGAAAAACTTGCAAGCAAACTTAAAGGACAATTCCAGAGTATATAAAACATTTTAAATATAGTATTTATAATCGATATCCTAGACTGATTAATGTCATACAGTGCTGTTCCTGTGTTTAAGTTAGCAAGTTAGCCACTCACCCATTACTATACTGTAACTCGTCTTTCGGTCGTTATATTCAAACAATTGCACCAAAAAGTATACAACCACCCTGGTTTAAATAGAACAGAGTTAGTAGTATTCTATGACGCATTTTTCTACATTTTATGTTTGTTCCTCCAAGTATTTACACAATCACACAATAAGGTGAACAGATTTCTGAAATGAAAACCGGGGACATTTCCATTACAGTGGTCAAAACATCATTACAATATCAATGTTTTTATTTATTAAATAAGAAAGGGGGACAATTCTGGTTTTATGTATTTAGTCTAAAACTGTGATAGACAGAGAAAACAACTATATTACAGAAACTCTACAGACAAAACAGAACTGTCCGATTTGAAAAGCCATTCAGTGGTCCTGGTAGTTTGAGAATAAGAGCATAACTCTCCTTGCTTCACTTTTTTACTCCCTTAATTTTTTCTTCTCATTCTTTTTTCCGTCATCTCCAATCTTTAATAATATATAGTTCACTATTAAATAAAATAATCTGGTTAACAGATTCCCATTGCTTGCCTCATTTTGGTATTTTATCTAAAAAAAAATAGTTTGGTATAATAATTGTACTATAATCATATATTTACATTTCCTATATTTACATTTTCCTATATTATGCTAATGTTATCCATGAGGATTTCACACTACTTATTATAATGCTAAACCATTAAAATTTTAATATATGTAGTATTTTCATAAGAATGGATGATTTTAATAAGAAAAGCATTGCACATTGTATCAATCTGGTAATGGAATAGTATCAGAAATACATCAACCTAGAGTGAAATGTATTGGAAGTATCATCAACTGTATTAAATGGTAGGGGCCTGACATCATTTTTATATAACGTCTTACAACTATTGTCTATCAAAATTTGCCCATATAAGTAACATAAGGGGATTACCAGCTGACGTCATAGAAAAAATTATATTGGGAACTTTGGGAAAAACCCTCCCAAGGGGTTGGCATCACAGGGTGAGCATCCGGTTTGGCAAATTGACGCAAATTAAGAAGTGCTTTAAACCTGCATTCTATCTAGATTCCAGCTGGGGGCGATACACCTGGTTGCAAAAGAGCTCGGTTTCTGTAAAAGTCTATGAGAATGAGACACATAATATACTTGATTTACTGAGGTATTAATAATTTTATAATGAGTATCTGATCTGAATTACTAGATTTAAGCCTTCTGCAATTTACCATGATGTAAATTTTTTTAATTATTGTCTCGTTGATTTTAAAATCGGCGATAAAGAAAAGGGGCGTTTAGGGCGTGGCTATGGTGTTCGCAGAGTCATATATAGAGAGAGTATGGCCAACTAGGGAATCGAGTGTTCTGAGCTATCCCGTATGCGATTGGTTCCGAGGTGGTCACGTGTTTAGTGGACTCCATGTTGGAACCCAACATTCAGCTGAATCCCATTGACATAGTGCAGGGAATAGTGGAAAAATGTAATCAAATTATTTAAAAAATTACATAAATCACTGAAAAATGCTCAACTGTTGTGCATTTGGCTGCAATTAAAGACCGGGAAGCGGGAAAACAAATTCCCAACTTCCCCCTTGAACCAGAAAGGCGAAAAGTGAGGGAGCTGTATGTGAAATCAATGTGTTTTCATAGGCTACACTACGGGAAGGGTCCTCGTCGATGGAGGACCTACGAAAGGTTACGTCAGGACTCGGGAGACGGAAGAGAAAGATGTAAACACTGCTCAGAGACTTATTAGGCGACATGGTCACTCACTACAATGAGCATTTTAAGAGGCCTATTTACGATATAGAAGGTAAATATGGAATGTTTCCGTAAGGGCCTTTTACATATTGACAAACGTTGATAATAACATGTATGTGCCTGTTTATAGTGAAAATAAGCGATTTATTTCAAGATAGCATATTCACCCCATAGGGTTACACTGTAGAGTCATCTGACGTTGGTCTACAATATGGCGCCCATAATTTGAGTTTGCCAAACTCTCTATATTCTGGGTGTTCGGTTGTGCGACAAGACACTCAAATGAGTTGGCAGTTCACTTTTTCCGGTACGTAACAATTACATTTTGTTTTATGTTATATTTTAATTTAAATGATCAAACCAAATCCGTGTCTGCGTTTGGCACCTTCACTCCAGCTGCCATATTTTTATTTAACCTCTTGCGCATGTCCACATTGCGTTAAGCCTTAGCGCAAATACATCAGTGCTGTAAAACAACATAACCTTTAGGATACATTACATCCCTTTTCTTAAGATGCTATTGCATAAAACAATCTGGCAATTAACCACACAAATAATGCCTCGTGTTTCTATTTTTTGTAGGTATCAACACCTGCAGCTTACTTCAACTTAGGAAATTAGTGATAAATTACACTTTTGCAATTATCTATTCAGTCTCAAATCAATGACATTCAGTCCTTGTATTTTGCAGGCATGTTCACTTGTCTTCCAGATCGTGTAGTATATTTGTGTGAAGACAAACCTGCTGTTGTATCTGACTGGTTTGTATGTGTGTCAGAGTTGACTGCTGTCTCATGCTTGTCAAGCATAGTCTCTGTACAATTGTTGTCTATCTGTTCTGTTTCACTTGTCTTGCTTGTAGCAAATGATTTTTCTCCTGTTTTCAGTATTTGTTTTCTGTTCCGACGGTATAGCCCTCCTTCAGTTGTGCGAACAATAAAGGATCTGGGCTGTTCATGTCTGTTCATAACAATCGCTGGTTGCCAGACAGCCCCTCTCTGCATTCTGAATTTCTCACCTGTGTGTATATCAGGAAGCAGTTTAGATTGTCTGTCATAATAGCTTTTCTGTTTCCATTGTCTTTCTCTCAGCTTGTCTTTAACATTGATCTGACCTTCAGGAATCAGTAGAGCAGTGGATGTTGGTAACTTGGACTTCAGTCTGCGTCCCATTAGCAGTTGTGCTGGAGATAACCCAATATCTTCCAAGGGTGTATCTCCATCCTTTTGTGCCTTCTTGAGTAGGTTTTTTACCATTTGTACAGTCCTCTCCACTTGTCCATTTGACTGAGCATAACCTGGACTTGATGTTACATGTTGAAATTCCCACTTTTCCGAGAAGTCTTGGAACTCTGCATTGCATATTGTGGTCCATTGTCAGACATGAGAATGTCTGGAATTCCATGTCTTGCAAATGTTGATATCATGGCGTTATTACTCCTCTACTTGTTGTTTCACTAAGCTTGGTGATTTCAGGATACTTAGAGTAATAATCTATGCAGAGCAGATACTCTGCCCCATTATAATGAAAAAGATCTGATCCAACCTTGGCCAATGGTCGACCTGGCAGTGAGTGAGGAATCATTGGTTCTCTAGGATTGCTATTTTTGTTTGCATTGCATAATGCACATTGTGACACTACAGGGCGGCAGTGGCTCAGTGGGTCAAGTAGGTTGTCCAGCAATCGGAAGGTTGGTGGTTCGATCCCCGGGTCCTCCTGACCAAGTGTCGAGGTGTCCATGAGCAAGACACCTAACCCCAGCTGCTCCCGACGAGCTGGCTGGCGCCTTGCATGGCTGACACTGCCGTCGGTGTATGAATGTGTGAATGAATGGGTGAGTGTGAGGCAATGTAAAG
>JACXGM010023399.1:0-16229 GCA_016801145.1 Umbra pygmaea
TTAGGGGTTTGGGAAAGGCTTACATCGAATTAACAGCAAGGTCTCACTGTGCGCCAATCGCGGACTTTTCCGTGAAACTGCCACGGAATTTGATCCGTGTCCATTTCACAGAATTTTCGGCCATTCCGTGGAACTGTCACGGATTCTGAGGTTCATATTCCGTGGCAGTCTCACGGATTTCTAGGAGATCAGGCTGAATGTAATTCATGTTTTCAAAATAGTTTACTGAGAACGTAATTTGGGAGAACGGTAGTAATTTTACGGTAGCAGATTGCAGATTTACTACCTTGGTTCATTACAATAGAACCATCACTTTATAGTAGATTATGGTCAAAGAGTGGCAGACGTGGGTACTTGGGTTTCGAGGGCTGCTATTTCAGCTGCACAGACGGTTGGGCAATCGGCAAAGACTGCCATTCAAGTTGCAGAGGCTGTTAGGGAGATGACCGAGACTGTGCTGAAAAGGCGACCGGAGCCCAAAGCTTTGTATATAGCAGGAGCGATTTCTTCAAGGGAAGCTCGGCTTCCCCTAAAATGTAAAAAGATTATTGGTCAAATATGTACTATTGTGTTAACATTTTATTGACAAAATATGCGTTAGAACACGTTAATCTCAGAGATGAGTTTGTTCAGAATCGGCGACATTTAGCAGGTCGACTGACTCGATTCCCTTCTCATACATTCCCGTAGCATCACAGTGCATTTCCCTGTTGAAGCCTGGTGTCCATAGACTTCAATGGGCCTGCTTTGAACAGTTTTTTTCAGTGCTTTGAAACTAGACGGTCATTGGATAAATGCTGCAATTATGTCCCACCCATGGACGCTCAGCGTCTCTGCGGGTGAATGGAGGAGTGGGCTGGCCTGGGCTCCGGGCTTCTGCGCGTTGATTGGAGGGTCTGTCGAAAGACTGCATCTCCTTTTGATTGACAGCAATTTTGTACTGTAAAAAGTTGCCAAAGCTATTCGAGCTCAGTCCCGTCGCGGATTTTGCAGTCGAAAGACAAACTGCCGTAACCTATTTCTTGGAATTTGCTTGGAGAAATTGTTAGCCAATTTTCAAGATATATTTCCTACAATTATACAACACATTCCTTGTTTCAGTTTAACCTAATGGTGTTCCTTAAAGACATGGAGTAGGACAGTGCAATGCCTCAGCTTTACAAGCTGTTCTCATTAGTGGAAACAATTGGAGCTACATCTCCTGTTTAAATCGGTTCAAGTCCTACACCCATAACAAAATGGGCCAAGGCCATTTAAGCAGCCTAGCTTTGCTGGCCATTGAGAGGACACTGATTAAGTCATCTGAAAAGACACCTAGTTGGTACGACAGGGTCACAGAGTATTTTCTTGAAAAGGAAAATAGGGCAGAATTTACGTATAAATACAGTGCCTTGCGAAAGTATTCGGCCCCCTTGAACTTTTCAAACTTTTGCCACATTTCAGGCTACAAACATAAAGATATGAAACTGTAATTTTTTGTGAAGAATCAACAACAAGTGGGACACAATCATGAAGTGGAAAGACATTTATTGGATATTTCAAACTTTTTTAACAAATAATAAACTGAAAAATTGGGCGTGCAAAATTATTCAGCCCCCTTAAGTTAATACTTTGTAGCGCCAACTTTTGCTACAATTACAGCTGTAAGTCGCTTGGGGTATGTCTCTCTCAGTTTTACACACCGAGAGACTGACATTTTTGCCCATTCCTCCTTGCAAAACAGCTCGAGCTCAGTGCGGTTGGATGGAGAGCGTTTGTAAACAGCAGTTTTCAGATCTTTCCACAGATTGTCGATTGGATTCAGGTCTGGACTTGGCCATTCTAACACCTGGATATGTTTATTTTTTTTATTATTCCAATGTAGATTTTGCTTTATGTTTGGGATCATTGTCTTGTTGGAAGACAAATCTCCGTCCCAGTCTCAGGTCTTTTGCAGGCTCCATCAGGTTGTCTTCCAGAATGGCCCTGTATTTGGCTCAATCCATCTTCCCATTAATTTTAGCCATCTTCCCTGTCCCTGCTGAAGAGAAGCAGGCCCAAGTCATGATGCTGCCACCACCATGTTTGACAGTGGGGATGGTGTGTTCAGGGTGATGAGCTGTGTTGCTTTTATGCCAAACATAACGTTTTGCATTGTTGCCAAAAAGTTCAATTTTGGTTTCATCTGACTAGAGCACCTTCTTCCACATGTTTGGTGTGTCTCCCAGATGACTTGTAGCAAACTCTAAACTACACTTTTTATGGATATCTTTCAGAAATGGCTTTCTTCTTGCCACTCTTTCATAAAGGCCAGATTTGTGCAGTATACGACTGATTGTTGTCCAATGGACAGACTCGCCCACCTCAGCTGTAGATCTCTGCAGTTCATCCAGTGTGATCATGGGCCTCTTGGCTGCATCTCTGATCAGTCTTCTCCATGTATGAGCTGAAAGTTTAGAGGGACGACCGGGTCTTGGTAGATTTGCAGTGGTCTGATAATCCTTCCATTTCAATATTATCGCTTGCACAGTGCTCCTTGGGATGTTTAAAGCTTGGGAAATCTTTCTGTATCCAAATCCGGATTTAATCTTCTCTACAACAATATCTGGGACCTGCCTGGTGTGTTCCTTGTTCTTCATGATGCTTTCTGTGCTTTCAACGGTTCTCTGAGACTATCACAGAGCAGGTGCATTTATACGGAGACTTGATTACACAGGTGGATTCTATTTATCATCTTTAGTCATTTAGGTCAACATTGGATCATTCAGAGATCCTCACTGAACTTCTGAAAAGAGTTTGCTGCACTGAAAGTAAAGGGGCTGAATAATTTTGCTCGCCCAATTTGTCAGTGTTTTATTTGTTAAAAAAGTTGGAAATATCCAATATATTTCGTTCTACTTCATGATTGTGTCCTACTTGTTGTTGCTTCTTCACAAAAAATTACAGTTTTATATCTTTACGTTTGAAGCCTGAAATGTGGCAAAAGGTCTAAATGTTCAAGGGGGCCGAATACTTTCGCAAGGGACTGTAAATGGACAATTTTATGATGTAGGCTGAAAATGAGATTCTCTCTTTGAAAGACAAGCAGCCGCCACTGGTATATACCTAGTACTAAAACAGCCCATAGCAAATCACAGCCCTTCGCTTTAGTTCTGGATGTTTTTGGTCTAGCCCTAAGTATTTTCAGGCTGACTTGCATAGCTACAGTAGCATGTTGTCAATGAAACATGTAGAATCCAACATTTCGTTTTTAACTGAGAGTTTTGTTCATTAAATTTGCACAGGATAGTTATGAAACTCATCAGTAGTAATGATAATTACGTCTGTGCAGAAAAAAACGTTTTACCTTGGTTTTCCGACAATATTGCCTTGTTTGACTTCTGAGAAATTAATCACTATGGGTTCATTCTAGTTCAGTAGCCTACTCACTTCTCCACTAATCATGACAACACAGGTTCTGGGAAATTTCAGGACTCAAACCCATGGAAAATTCCTATAACAGAGTTTACGTATTTTTTCCAATACTTGTTTCTATAATTAAATGCATATTTAACAGACTTTCTTTATCCTTAATCTCTTAATTTCATTAGAGCCATTTTTTGTTTTTTTCCAATTTAAATAGTGCTCCTGTAGGAAGTTCACAGACATGGCAACACTGTTTTGTTTACGGTATCGACGGCAAACAGTTATGGAAGTAGACATATCATGCCTGAGAGCTAGTGGATCAGGCCAAAATAGTTCCCGGAACAAATGTCACAAATTCTGGGAGGTCCCGCAACCCTATCCCCTTCAAATTAAGCACTGACCTTACCGTAACCTTACCTTAACCTCACTAACCAAAAAAATATTGTCCCCGAACTAAACGTTCCCCAAGTACTTTAAATTGTAAACAACTGGTCTGTTCTTGGAAGTGTTCCGTTAGAACAGAGATTCAATATGTAAAAAAACTCACATTTTGATTGGCCATATCGTTAGGCTACCTACGCAATGTGGTGAAAGTTCCCCTGTGTACGGTAACTCACGTTTTGCCTTGAGAATGCCTTGTTATAACAACTCAATAATGAATTGACATCCTCTCACTCAATTTTTTTTTTGGTTTTGTCCCAGAAAGGCTTGAAGACAGGTGAGGACAGAAGAGAGGATTTGCTATGATCTTGTACAAAGTGAGAAAAACCTACAGTATATTGGGGATATTCAACTCTTACACTACATGGTCTAAAGCCTGCTGCTTTTCGTTTCTACCTAGTAATTCACTGTTACCACTTGGTCTTCCAAGTATAAATCCTGATTAGAAGAGAAGATAAAAGTGGAATGGCTTTGAAGTCCAGGGCGGAGGATGAAGTCTTCAAAGTTTCATCAGTTGCAGATGTTGTTTAGAGGTGTTGCTAAATTCTTTATTTTCAGCTCCTATTTATTAAAGTAAAATTGAAATAACTATCAATTTCAGCAGTTCCAAGTAAGTACAACTATGAATTGTTACAATTCAAATTATTATTATTTACTAATCAAAATACTAATAAATTAAACAAGAAGGAAATTGACCAGTGTTGGATTTGTGTTAGTATGTGTGTGTAGAGTTTGAGGTGTGGTGTGCATAGTGTGTATGAGTGGGAGTGTTCATTTTCTATGTGTTTGAATGTGCAGAGTCTCAAAGGTACATTTCAGGGTGCAGTTAGTGCAACACTCTGATGGCCTCGGGGGTAACAGATTATTTTCAATCTTTCTGTCTTGGTGCCAATGCTCCTAAACAGTCTTTGTCTGCTAGCAGCTTGAACAGCCCATGGCTCTGTTGAGGGGCTTTCAGCAGCACGTGTGTAGAATATTTCCTGGAGGGCAGCACCCTTGGGCCAAGAGTATGCTTTCTATGCTGCCTCTCTAGACCTTTTTTGGGACAGGAGGAAGCAGAAGCCAGTGAGACAATTAGGGGGAGACAGAGAGGGAGGGCAGGCTCGAACCACTGTCGCCAGGTGATACAGAGTCAGGAGTGTCACATTCTGGACAGATGAACTGTGATTATGGACTCATTGTTAATATACATATTTTGCTCATTTTTGTGTTGTTTAGATATGCCAGTGTATTCACTGAGAAATTAGGTTGTTATGTGCTATGTAAGAGAGGCACCTTCCCCTCGTTCACCTGGTACTGGTAGGGACTGATTGCACCTAATTCTAGATATCGTACACCTGGTAGGACAGTCCCTATATTAGTCCGGGTGATTGAGAGGATGGCACGTTTCATTGTTTATCTGTTGATGGTGGGCAGGTGGAATATAGAGATCTGGGAGCTGTTACCATAATAAGCGAGTTGTAACTTGAGTGTTGGACAGTTTGAGATATGCGTATGTATATATAGATATTGTGTTCCACGTCTATGCCGCTTTAGAGCGTATTAGTATAAGACATAATCACATATCCGTTATGCTTTCGCTGTGTTATTTCACCTGCAACTACACTGTATTATGTACTTATTAGGGTGTTTTTACGTTTCAACTGCACGTTTTGTTATTAGGCTATTTTTGTACCTCAATTACGTTGCTCCGGTACATTTGGTTTAGCGGATTTATGCGAGAACATTCCATACATTCCATAGCGTTCAAACTTATATTGCAACATTCACAGTTAAGGTTAAGTAGGAGGATATTAACGGTTAAGGTTAGGCATGAGGTTACTAACGGTTAAGGTTAGATATGACGTTACTGAGGTTAAGGTTAGAATCAAGGTTAGGGGTTAACATTACAAAAACCGACAATCGCGTGTCTGCATGATGCAAGCAATGTAGAACAAAACACACACAAAGTGCCGGTTTGGATTTGAACTCGCGAACACTTGCATGCAAGTTGCGGATTTATACGCTCATCCACCGTCCCCGACCTCCACCCTAGCAAAAACTAGGCTATTTTCATGCTTCGTCATGATCTTCATATGTTCATATTGAACGTTATTCGAGTGTTCAATTTAGTTCCCTACAAACGTAATTGACCCACTCATACGTTCATATTTGACATATTTCGGTTTTACAAAATAGTTTCCTCAGAACGTATTTAATGTGATTTAGGGCTGAAAAAATTAGTTGAATTTACATAAAAAAATATGTATATCAGAGGTATCTGAAATAGTTCTAATGAAGAGATGGGATTCTTAGTGTCCATGAATAGAGAGATGTTAAACACACCACAAAGCATACTAACAACCCATTGTGTTCAGGTTGTCATGCTCTGTTTACTAAAGAAGCCCCGGTGTCATGGCCAAATTTTCAATCTAAATCTCCAATACCAAGTTTGCTACTTAATCATCCACTGCTTCTAATTAGCTCATTCATTCCCTCACTGCCCTCTAACTCACATAATGCATACCAATACACTCACAACAACCTTAGCATAACTAAATCAGGATGCGTGTTTATCTACATCAATCTATAATCATGTTATAAACACATGGACTAGGCCATAATTAATTTCTGGATTTGCATTGTGCTGTGTTACAAGTCAGGCCAAATAAACAGAGCAGAATTGAATTGATTCATTTATCTTGAATGGATATAAACTGGTTAATTGTCTGAATTGATTTGTTCCAGGTGACTCGTCTATTGTACTGTGTAATGTCATTTTATGTTGTTTGACTTGGAGACCACATTTACTGGCAGCAAAGAGACACCACCGAACTGCCTTGGGTCAACTCAATGACGGCATTCATGCTTTTCTCCCTATAACATGTCCTCAGTGACTGTGGTTGTCGATCAGAGGACATAGTTCTGAACTAATCACTGCAGACAGCTCCACCTATCATAATAACATGAAAATCTTAACAGCCTCCAACCACTTAGGATTGCATTTGGATTGACGGTTATTGCTGTTGTTTTCAACCATTTGTATCAAAAGTGCATGTAAAGGACCATTCCAAAGTAAATCCGTTTCTTAATGTATTATTTACAAACGTTACCATAGATGATTTATGTCATATAAAATGTTGTCTCTGACAATGCATCCGAGAACAACCAAGAGTACATTTCATCCGCTTCTGTATCAGTCTGCACTTGAAAGGTCCAGAATTCAAAGCGAACATAGTGCACTTCCAGTGACATTTAATGTAGCCTAATCTCATGGCCTAGTTAGCTATTCACCATACCTAGTAACATTTACAATCCAGTCACGAAATCTACCAGAAGCTATATGACATATCATGCTTCAATAGGTACAGAACAATATTTTCAAATCAAGTTGCAATTATCACACATTATGCACAAACACAAAACTACATGCTAGCTAGCCAGCTAGTTAGAGCTCCAATCACCATCTTTGA
This sequence comes from Umbra pygmaea, assembly GCA_016801145.1. Lineage (NCBI taxonomy): Eukaryota > Metazoa > Chordata > Actinopteri > Esociformes > Umbridae > Umbra > Umbra pygmaea. The sequence goes on from JACXGM010023399.1 coordinate 7,278, forward strand.
CAAATATGTTGAAGAACTTTTATGATCTGTAGTTAAGAAACACAATACACTCATATTTTGTGTGACATAATCAATACTAACAGAAAAACAGAGTTTGTGGAATGTCTCTTGTTTGTGGATGGCAAAATGATTTTGTGGACTGGTTCCTATTTGTTTACATAATTTGGATGCAAATATTCCGCATGAGGCATGCAAAAAGATTTGTAATTGTGCTTACAGAAGTTTGATGAAAATATTCTGCATAACGTGTTGCAGTCGATCATTTGCCTTTATCCTGATGTCATGTCCTGTTTTTAAATATATACATTTTTTATACTGGTGTTGATTTGGTGTAACTCTTTAGTTAAAAACTATTTGTTAAGTGTTTGTTCTAACTTACAACAAAATAAGTAAATTACTAATGTAAGAAAGGTGCATCAAATACTGTGGTTTCTATTAAAACAAAGGTTTTTGTCAGTTGTAGTTTAGAATTGCCACTGTTATTCAACCTATAATGTACATTTGGGTTTCATGAGGTTAATTAAACTGCACTGGCATTATAATAATAATATTATAGTTCATATTAGGCAAAACTTGTATTACCATACCATATAAGCTGATGCAGTGTGTAATCAAGGAGTCTACCTTCAGATACAGACAATAATGTGTTAAATCTATCCTCTATTGTTTCTGGCAATTATAATAATAATAATAATCTTTATTTTATATAGCGCCTTTAAAAGTAACATCTCAAAGCGCTTTACATGAAAATAATAAAATTAATAGATACACATGAAAGTAAAAACTAAATAAGCAATAAAAACCAATAAAATAACTATGGTGTCAAGTGATCACATGAATCACATAAAAGCTACCCTAAAAAAGTAAGTTTTAAGTGACGATTTGAAAACAATAAGGGATTCTGCATTCCTAATCCCAGAGGGCAGGGAATTCCACAATTTAGGAGCCAGAGTAGAAAAAGCCAGATCACCCATGGTTTTTAGTCATGTTGTTTGGATAGTTAAAAGACCAGCTTCAGAAGAGCGTAGAGCATGTGTAGGAGCGTAGGGGGTTAAAAGCTCACACAAATATAGAGTAATATTGAGTGGCCAAATGATTGTCCTGCATGGCCTTCTGTAGATATTGTGGTAACATACTGCTCTGCCTTTTACTTTCCGTGGTGATGAATTATTGCTATTTTAGGATAACAAGTGTAAATACTGAGAGACTACTAACAATGTGTTGCATTGTAAAATTGACCATATGATTCTGTATCATACATTTCTATTTAGGGGACATAAAATATTGAATTATTTAGTGTAATACATCCATGAAAACAATTAGTACTGTGCTACAAGTGCTTCTAGACGGTTGAATACTGATATAAAGAATGCAAGGGTTGAAGATGCCTTTTTGGATTTTTTATATCAGTTTTGAAAGTAAAAATATCTACTCAGAAGGGGTCTCTGTGTATTGCATGCTACATTATATGGATGGATTAGATCATTGCTGTTACTTTCTGCTCTGCAACAGCTTTTGGGCCTGACCTGCATATTCAGCAAATTGAATGCATGTTAAGTAGGTAAATATAGAAAAAATTGTACCTGGCCAGTAAATTCCTTTTCCCTTTGTAAATGTGAAAAACATCCTTAGTGCAGATGTGAAGTGAGCCAGTTCCAGTAGCAGCCATACATATTCTACCTACAGTGCCCTCCGCTAGTATTGGAACCCTGTCTAAATATGAACAAAGGTCAGTGAAACATATTTCTTTGATCTTCCATTGAAAATCTTTACAAAATTAAAACATATAAGTAATATAAAATAATTGAAAGAAAAACGTCTAATCATAAAACACATATCTCACTTAAATATGTGTTCCACAATAATTGACACCTTCGTTTGTGAAGATAACAGCTCTCTCTTCTATAATATGTAATGAGGTTGTAGAACACATGGCAAAGGTTTTCGAGAAGATTCAGCCATATAGAATCCAGATGCATGTGGACTCGCCTCGTCAGCTCATCCAAAGGTTTTTCTATGGGGTTTAGGTCAGGGTACTGGGATGACCATAGCAAAATCTTGATTCTGTGATAAGTGAAGTGTTTTTGTTTGCTTGATCATTGTCTTGATTGAAGATCCAACTGTGGTCCAGTTCAAGCTTCCTAGTAGACACAGTTGGGTTTTGATTTAACAGGTTTTGATTTTGATCTGTTGTTATTTGATGATGTCTATGACATGCTAACAATGTTTCCAGGGCCTTTAGGAGGATAAAGTGCCCCACAACATCACAGATCCTCCACCATACTTTTCTGCATGCTATCTTTCTGTCTACGCTAGGCCTATTCAGCTCTGGCCCTCGAAGCAGGTTCCACATGTTTTTTCATTGTAACCATCTAATCTGGGACTTGTTTAGACCTGGTACACCAAATGAATGCAATTAAGGATAAGGTAGAACAGAAAACCAGCAAGATCTGTCACTTGTTAGGTAAAAGTTGAATACTCCTGATCTATATCAAACCCACTTCTGGTGTTTATTTCCAACATCTTATTTTCACTTCATATGACCATAGAACCTGATACCATTGAAAGTTCTAGTGAAATATTTCAAACTGTAGCAACTTGAATTTGTTTGTTGACAGCAAAGGCTTTGTTCTTGCAACACTCATAATCAAACATGTGGTTATGTAGACGGCGTCTGATTGTGATTTTGGAGACTTTATGGCATCAAGACCCAACTAATGTTTGCAGGTGTGACCCTTGGATATTCTTTGGCTACTCAAACCATCCTCCTTACTGTGTGTGGGTCCAATATAGGCACACATCCTCTTCCAGTCCGATCGTTAACATCTCCAGTTGCTGAAAGTTCTTAATCATTGCCCTGATAATAGAAGTGGGCATTTTCAATTGATGGTTCAAAGAATGAGAAATTAATTTGGAAGTAATGGCCAAAGTTGAATACAGAGAGCAAAGACAGCATAAAAGACATGTATCCCGACAGCCTATTGAGGCATACATATTGTTTCTAAGTGCTGCAGCTGTAAAATCAGTGACTTACATTTTGGCTGCTCAAGTGCTAGTCTGGGGTTCTATGCCGGAGGTCCCATAAGTAGTCATGCATTGGCAGTTGTTGCACAGAGCTTACATTGGATTGAGTCTGCCTTGATGACTCTCTCTAGAAACTGGTAGAGTACCTGTAAGTTCCTCTGTTGTGCTTTTTTGTGAGGGAGCTGATGTTCACGGGATGATAATGGAGGATTTGAAGCATGCTGGAACATGACATATCTCCAGTGAGATGTTAAAAATATCAGTAAACATTGCAGACAGCTTGTCTACACAGTGCGTCAGGGGTGGATGGAGAGACAGAGCCCGGCCCAGCTGCCTTGCGGGGGTTCTGTCTCTTGAATAGTCTGTTGACGTCTCTCTCCATGTTCAGCTCACACTTGAAGGTCGTTGTATTGGCAGGGGTGGGGATGATTGAGATGGGTGATTGTGTTCTGTCCTTTTGTCTTTCAAATCTGCAGTGGAACACATTCAGTTCTTTGGCAAGTTGCAAGTCATTGATGGAGTGTTTTTTTTGGCTTCTAGTTGGTGATCTGTTGTAGGCCTCTCCATACAGCAGCAGGGTCATTGGATGAGAACTGTTGTTGTAGTTTTTCTGCATTCATGCCCATGACTTCCTTTACTGTGTTTCCAAAGCTGCATTTGGCCATTCAGAACCCATCTTTGTCCCCACTCCTGACCGCTTCTTCTTTTGACAAATGCAAATGTCTGAGTGATCTATTTGTGGCTTGTGTTTCCTGTTTATTTGTGCATTGTTTTTTATTTACAAATGGAAGTGTATATATTTGTGACTTGTAGTTTGCACATTTGCAATAATTTTAAAGCAAATCTGCCTCCACAGCCATATTCCCAAATCTAGGTATGCAAAGCATACAGACATATCCAAACAGACTGATGGCTGAAATAAAAGCAAAAGGGTGGCCCCAAAAAGTATTCAATCATGGGACTGATCACTTATTAATCTCTGTTATCCTAAATACATTTTCTGTACTGTTGCTTTTTTACGTTACTTGAAAGTTGTACAGGCGTGCTGGAAGCTGTTTCATGCGGGGAGGCTGAGGGCTGGTTTGGAAAATATGTGATGTCATTATGTCGTGGCTGACGACAAGACATGAAAATTCTCTGTACAAAATACGTGTTGTAGCCATTAAAGAAAATATATTTAGTTTCATATTTATGTTTATATATTATAGGCTAATACTATTTTGTATTTAATCAATGTTGATTATGAAAGTGAGCATACAGCATGAGAAAGATATGATTCATCATGAGATGCACAATATGTCTAGAGTAGGTAAGACATGATTTTGACCACTTCATTGAGTTTTGTTTTGAAGAAAGACACTCTTTAAAAAAAATGTTTTGTATAAATTGTATCTTTATTATGATCAATGTTTTAACAACCAATTGCCTGTATTTAATAAATCTAAAAGGTTTGTACTAAGCGTCTTCATTAATTCATGGGTGTGTTTTGGGCGTAACATGCAATAAACCAATCAGAGATTCATATCCCATTCCCGTTCGGATATCAGATGTGCTCCAACAGTATTCACCTTTAAATCCAGACTCAAAACACATCTGTTTAGCTATGCTTTTACTGAATGAACTCTGTGCTAAGTCCGAACTGATTGCACTATATTTTATATGGTTCGTTCAGTCTCTTTTATTTCTTAAACTGTACTATTTTTCTAACTGTTTCACTTTTATTTTAATTGCTTTAATTTTATCGGTTTTACATTTTTATGTTTTCCTGTTTTTGTAAAGCACCTTGAATTGCCATTGTGTATGAAATGTGCTATATAAATAAACTTGCCTTGCCTTGCCTTTAAGAGCCAGGCGCGTTTGTACCTTTTGCGCATTGCTATTATGATGGTGGATTTGTATCTTAATATTTTTATTTGTAATCTTTTGCATGTTCGTGTGCTGCTGCGCTTCCCTGTGTGTGTGCAGCAAGCATAGCGTGCACGCGCTTTGCCTATGCCATAGGTGCATTTGATTCATTTGCTGTTATAATTAACTATGTCGTGCTGCGCCATTGACTTTAGACCAGGTTTTTGTTGGTCAATACAATATATCACTTTTCGATGCCTCAAGATAGCAATACACCCAAAATTATCCTGACCACACCTCCCTGTTAGACCAGCACTCCCATGGGCACAAATATGGGCGCAGGTGCATTTGCTATTTAAACAACGCGGGCACCTGACGGGAAATTGACAACTGTGTCGGTCTTAAACTAGCAAAGACACTTGCGTTCAGACTTTGCGCTGCGCTGCGCCGTTTTAAAATAGGGCCCATTATATTAATGTTTATTTCATGTGTATCAGTGCTTTACATGGTGTTATTAGTTCTTTGTTTCTTTTACTGTCCTTTTAAGAAATATGACACCTCTCTCTAGTTTGTCTATTGCTAAGATAGGGTTTAGGTTAGGTTAGGCTGGTATATTGTAGATCTGATGATTAATAATTACATTCAGCCATGTTCTATTAGCAGTTAGTTTGCTCAATATAAAAGGTGGCCAAACTAGAGAGAGGTGTCGGTCATTGTTTTACATTATGTGTTTATTTTGTTGGTTTGTGAGAAGGCTATCCGGGAGCTACTACATTAATGTAATTTGTGAAAAGTGTGTTGCTACAGTTTGGAAGTTTATGCGTACACTCTTTACTTATAAGTTAGCTACCAGCATCCCATGCCACTGTGAGAGCATGGTAATATATATGGTTTCGTAGCGCACTCGCATTTATTGGTTCACCTGCATTTAAACTAGTTTGTGAAAAGAGTATGTGTGGTATGTGTTTGAGTTTATGTGTACCTTCTACCTATATAAATATATTTTGTTCAGGGTTTATGCCACTGTGAGAGCATACAAACTATATAAGTATACTCTTTGGCTGTACCCTGCAAGTGAAATACAGTGGGGCAAAAAGGTATTTATGTCAGCCACCAATTGTGCAAGTTCTCCCACTTAAAAAGATGAGAGAGGCCTGTAATTTTAATCACTTCAACAAAACAAAAATCCAGAAAATCACATTGTAGGATTTTGTATGAATTTATTGGTAAATTATGGTGGAAAATAAGTATTTGGTCAATAACAAAAGTTCATCTCAATACTTGTTACATATACTTTGTTGGCAATGACAGAGGTCAAACGTTTTCTGTAAGTCTTCACAAGGTTTTCACACACTGTTGCTGGTATTTTGACCCATTCCTCCATGCAGATCTCCTCTAGAGCAGTGATGTTTTGAGGCTGTCGCTGGGCAACACAGACTTTCAACTCCCTCCAAAAATTTTCTATGGGGTTGAGATCTGGTGACTGGCTAGGCCATTCCAGGACCTTGAAATGCTTCTTACGGAGCCACTTCATTGTTGCCCGGGCGATGTGTTTTGGATCGTTGTCATGCTGAAAGACCCAGCCACGTTTCATCTTCAATGCCCTTGTTGATGGAAGGAGGTTTTCACTCAATCTCACAATACATGGCCCCATTCATTCTTTTCTTTACACAGATCAGTCGTCCTGGTCCCTATGCAGAAAAACAGGCCCAAAGCATGATGTTTCCACCCCCATGCTCCACAGTAGGTATGGTGTTCTTTGGATGCAACTCAAAATTCTTTCTCCTCTAAACACGATGAGTTGAGTTTTTACCAAAACGTTCAATTTTGGTTTAATTTGACCATATGACATTCTCCCAATCCTCTTCTGGATCATCCAAATGCTCTCTTGCAAACCTCAGACGGGCCTGGACATGTACTGGCTTAAGCAGAGGGACACGTCTGGCACTGCAGGATTTGAGTCCCTGGCGGCGTAGTGTGTTACTGATGGTAGCCTTTGTTACTTTGGTCCCAGCTCTCTGCAGGTCATTCACTAGGTCCCCCCGTGTGGTTCCGGGATTTTTGCTCACTGTTCCTGTGATCATTTTCACCCCACGGGGTGAGATCTTGCGTGGAGCCCCGGATCGAGGGAGATTATCATTGGTCTGGTATGTCTTCCATTTTCTTATGATTGCTCCCACAGTTTATTTCTTCACACCAAGTTGCTTACCTATTGCAGATTCAGTCTTCCCAGCCTTGTGCAGGTCTACAATTTTGTTTCTGCTGTCCTTTAACAGCTCTTTGGTCTTGGCCAAAGTGGAGTTTGGAGTGTGACTGTTTGAGGTTGCGGACAGGTGTCTTTTATAGTCATAACAAGTTCAAACAGGTGCCATTAATACAGGTAACGAGTGGAGGACAGAGGAGCTTGCTAAAGAAGAAGTTACAGGTCTGTGAGAGCCAGAAATGTTGCTTGTTTGTAGGTGACCAAATACTTATTTTCCACCATAATTTACCAATAAATTCATAAAAAATCATACAATGTGATTTTCTGGATTTTTCTTCTCATTTTGTCTCTCATAGTTGAAGTGTACCTATGATGAAAAATGACAGGCCTCTCTCATCTTTTTAAGTGGGAGAACTTGCACAATTGGTCTATTGACTAAATACTTTTTTGCCCCACTGTATGTATGTTCCCCGGACATGTGTTCATTAAAACTGCAAACCATCTACCTGCTTTGGTCTCCGTGTCTCCTTCTACCCTCTCCACACCCTACACCGTGACAGACAATGTAACAAGGTGCCAGCACGATCACTTGCATTGCACGTGAACTGGAGGGCGCCGAAACTCAGCTTGTGCCTCACAGATTTGAGAAATATAGGCTATCTATTATAGAAAGCTTGAAATGTCTACTTTTAAATGGAACTATTCAAAATGAAAATAAAAAGGCTACTTTCTGATTATGTAATCAATATGAAATATGCATTTCTCTCTGGCATTCAGGGCGAGTCCACATTGTCAACTTGATCTTTTCAGGGACAGAGAAAACACCAGTTTATTAATTAACAATTAAATCTTTACACATTTATCATCACTTATGTCGGTTCTTTGTGGCAAGCTTAATGCATGCGGTAATGCGCTTGAGTGCGGCTATATTAAGTAAATGCTAATTATTCTGTATATAGCCTATTTAAGTAACTAAATTAATATAAAGGGCCGATTTTTCCCCTAATGGCTTAAATGAACAACTACTAGTCGACTAGAAAAAACCTTAGATGGAGGCAGCCCTTATTCCACATATTTTAGATCCAGCAGGCCATTCTGGGTGGAGCGAGCGACCCTGAGTGGAATGAGCGAGTGGAGCGGAATTTTCAGAAATGCGCTTGTGCAGGAGGCCCGGGGAAAGTCAGGGAACCCAGTATGAGGATTTTCTATAGGCACTGCATCTCCTGACGTTGCCGTATTTCTTCATCGCTGTGTTCCATTCAATAACACTTGATCAAAGTTGAAAACGTCGAGCTTTTCGGGTAGTTCATCACTTGCACTAGCCAGTATAGAAAAAGAATCCCTCTCTATCTCTTCTATTTCACCTTTTTTATGGAAGAACACAAGCAAAGAAAAACACATTCTCTAACTGACTACGGAAGTATTATTCACAAATCAACTCCATTCAGGGGTGTGACAAGTAAAGATCAGGAATTCAACTGAACTCCTCCCCTGAATCTACAATACCTGTAGTTTTCAAAATCACTACAATGAGATAAAATACGTCATCAGATTGAAATTGATATACTTACTGTGGTCGAGATTGGAATTACAAAACACATTGAGAAGTTGTTTTTATTGTCTTGTCCAGCACAATGATTAGTTTTACCATTACTTTACCAGGTGAGTTGACTGAGAAAAAGTTCTCATTTGCAGCAACGGCCTGGGGGAAGTGGGGGAAGGGGACGAAAGAACCAACAGAAAGCTGGGGAAGATTAGGTTGCCATGATGGTATTAAGGCCAGATTGGAAATTTGTCCAGGACACCGGTTTAACATCATACTCTTACGAAAAGTACCATGGGTGTGACCACAGAGAGTAAGGCCACCTGTTTAACATCCC
>JACXGM010023400.1:0-16228 GCA_016801145.1 Umbra pygmaea
TACAGTAAGGGTGGGACTTTGTTGACCTCAACTGGGGAGGTAATAGGGCGGTGGAAGGAGCACTTTGAGGAACTCCTGAATCCTACTTTATTAGAGGCAGAGCTTGAGGATGATGGGGGATTGTCGTCAATTACCCTGGTGGAAGTCACTGAGGTAGTCAAACAACTCCACAGTGGCAAAGCCCCAGGGATTGATGAGATCCGTCCAGAAATGCTGAAAGCTCTGGGTGTGGAGGGGCTGTCTTGGCTGACACGCCTCTTCGACAATAAAAGTAAATATTTTTCTACGCAGCTTTCCTGGCCAAAATCTCATGAAATACATTTGCAGGTAACTATTCTGTAAATCCCAATTGTGAAATATGAATGTATGAGGAGGGCAAACATGTTTGGAGGGAACTACATTTTAAAACCAAATTAACATAAGAAACAAATTAACATGGTGTTTGTTCATTATGTATATTGTGTCTTTGGTTTTTAAGTGTGTGTGTGTGTGCTTCATTGTGGATTGTTCATCAATCCTGTTTGGTTTGCTACAAGTGCTTATGTTATTGCTCTCCTGTTTTAGCCCTACGAGAAGTGTGCTAACGAATCTTTGTCCTGAAGAGGTTTAAACCTATATCGATTCAGAGACTGAATTCCCAGTGACGCGCTATATTAATGTGCTATAAGTAAGCATCCTGAGAAGGTTAAGTATATGTAAACGATGTACTCATTCTGATTTGTACCCGTAATGTACAGAGAGTGTTTGTCCCCTTGTCGAAACAGATTTCTTGTTTTGGGCATCACTGTCACCCTGTTTAATTAGCAGCTGAAGTCTGTATGTGTTTATTGTTTTTTAAGTGTTCAGAATAAAACATAGAACACAACTCCTTGCACTGGACCCCAATCTATTGTCACATAAAACCATTATTATATCACCTTCATTTATAAATCCTTCATAGATAGGACTTACTGATTGGTAATCAGATCAAACAAGCCCTATACTACTATCACAATATAGACTCAAACTGCAGTACATAGCACTGGAATAGATATTAGAATCTATCCATATATACAGAGTCCATACTTTATATGAAGGAAACAACATCACACCAATATTTGGTTGCAAATCCTTTGCATTCAATGACTGCTTAAAGTCAGCCTTTCATTATGCTGGGTATCTTCCCTGGTGATGCACTGCCAGGCCTGTACTTCAGTTCCTGCTTGTTTCCGGGACGTATTGCATATTCAGTTGTATTCAGATTGAGTTTTTTTTCTTTGTTTTTGTTCTTTGCAATGTCCTCTGAAATACAAGTTTCAAAATCTTAAGTATGCTATTTGTAGAATTACGAGCCGTTGTCACGGTTTTCAGTGTGTGAAGTGGAGAGAGGGAGACCAAAGCGGGTAGATGGTTTGTAGAATGTGGTTTTACTCAAGACAACAATCCAGAGAGTATATAATACGGCGTATTTGCACATGTCACGTAATGTGAGCAGCACAACGGTAACATGTATATCTAATACTCACACTCTTTACGCGGCAACATATATAGGAAAAAGCGTACGCATTAGCGCAAACAAGACAGCACTCTTTTCACAACATACCAGTTACATGATCAACTCCCTGGACGAACAGCACACCACCATCACCATCTGATATTTACAATGAATCACGCCTCCCTCTCATTCACCCGGGCTTAATTAGGGACTGAACTACCAGCTGATAGAAATCACACAATCAGTCCCAACTAGCACCAGGTGAACAAGGAGAAGGCACACCCCACCATACGCTAACATAAACGAACATAAACTCTCAGTGGCAATATGTTAATAAACCCCACAAGCCCCCACTACACAGTAGTATATATAAACATATATGGAGTCCATATCTCAGTTCATCTTTCCTGACACAACCTGTCTATGGATCCTGCCAGGTTGTGACAGCCGTAACAATGGAATAACTTTTTTTTATAGTGACCAGTTTAAAAATGCTGTGAAAATTGTATTTCCTGATATTTGGAAAATAGGAAAAACAAATGAGGATAAGGATTCCCTACACCAGGGGTATTCACCTCTTATCCTGTGAGGGCCGGAGACTTATAGTGTTCTGTTCTACCTTATTAATTGCACCCACCTGGTAGGTCTAAATTAGTCCATGACAGAAGTTTGCAATGAAAAACACCGGAGTTGAACAGGGCTGCCCTACACTTTGCAGTCTTTAATTTCACACAAAAGCACAATTTATTTCTAAGATGGACAGGTATGTGCCCATTGACAACCACTGTCCTTATTGCAATGTCCTTATTGCAATTCCTGATCAAATAGAAAAATATGCACTGCATAGTAAAGGGATTCATTTTCCCATCTGAATTGTTTTTTAATATTTATTAAATATTGAGATATATAGTTTGTACATTTTTTGTAAGCTGGTCAATAAAAGAGAAACTACCGGTAGTTCTGTTCTCATGGTGCAAAATTTTACAAATAGCACCGCTTAAGTCTTGTATTTTAACATTAGTTAGAATGTCATCCGTTAGAATGTCAAAGCTTTTAGTAACAGAGGGAATTCGAGAGGATCTTGTGTGCTTCATGAAAAGTAAACGTCTTATCTGGCCTATGGCTTCAATTTCCAATACCTCTCTTAAGCTTAACGTGCCCTTATATTCACCTTATATCAGAATTCAAAATGGTGTGGGAGCCAAACAATAGTTCAGCTGCCATTTTAAATCTGGGTATTTTCAAACAAAACATTCTTATTACCAGTATTATGTGAAGGCTCAATGGCAGCAAAATAGAAACATTTTCAAGTTTTGTCTTCAATGATTTTCGAGGCCACCTAATCAAACTATCAGTAGAGAAGAGACAAAGTACTGTGATGATGAGTTCTTGAATACTGATAATGACATTCTGTTGAAACGCTAAGTTAAAATAAGTGATTGCTTTGGAGCTTCTAGTGTATGCAGCTTCTGCTTTCCTTTTCAACAGCTGTTGAATGCTCCATTTTATCATACAGTAGGATGTAACATTCATACTATTCACAATGGGCTACATAAACTCCCCATGAAAGAGCATAATGCTGGAAGTGTCTCTAGGGCTGTTGCATTTCTCAAAATATCTGTAGGGTTCAAGAGGAACAAAATGCCTTTCAAAGGCCATTGGAATTCAAGTAACAAAATCGTTCAAAATACTCTTTTGAGCATAACATATTTTGCTGTGGTGAAATTACACAATATAAATGAATTGAGATCTATGATATTCTGGTTTTCTGGAGAGAAAAAAACTTTTTTTTTACATTTGTTCATATGAACATCTCTCCTTTGACAACCACAAGCCCAATGCCCCATTGTATCGCTGGGCTCTTTTGAGACAGGAGAACCGATAACTGACTTTATTTCCATGTGTAAGAGGCACTGTAAGGAGAGTTCCCGCAGAGGCAAGCCAATTCAGATGCAAATAAAACTGCTCTGAGTACCTCTCCAGCACAGAGGTCACATACAGCTCTGGCTCAGCGCTCACTCTGGTGCCAAGGGAGTCGGGTTGGAGATGCTAATCGCAAAAAGTCGGCAATCTTCCACCAATATCGACAAGTTCCATTTTACAGGCCTATTTCACTGTGCCTTTCTCCAGACAGACTTATATGAAATGGTATACATACTGTACTGTATGTGGAGTTTCTCAGAAAAGATCTGGGCAATTTCAAACAACAGATGACCAGAAGAGTGATACTAACTGCTAACTGCCCTCAAGGATTGGTCTTCACATCTTTCATGTGACTCTGGTCTCTGTGTAATTGTCTGGCCTTTTTCTGGTAATTGGCCTCCCTGGCTGCTCCAGTGTCCTCCTATAGGGTATAGTAACTCCTGCTCTCCAGGCCTTACAGTCTATACTGTATAATTGGTCCTGATGTGAACAGTGCTCACATATACCTGAGATGGCCCGATAAGCATCAGCCATTTCTTAGTTTACTGGTGCAGATTGTGCCTGGGGTTAAATGCTAAACAGCATTGTTGGCACTATACATTACAGCTACATCACTAGCTTTTCATGCAAGACAGTAACTGTTTGAGGTCGCATGGTATTTCCCAGCCCTTCACTTTCTCGTTCTGACAGATGTCTTGTTCTTTTCCACTGAGAATATGACAGCATTGATATGGAGAGGCTGACATTTGTAGAGGCCTGAGACTTAGAACAAATGTAACAATTAAACAAGTGTACGCCAGGCAATATCTCCTGGGCCTGGCCTTGATGGTCCCTTATCGACAAGCTAATTCCCCCACGGAATAGGATGTGCCAAGGCTGGGAAATAATGGAGGGATTGGCAGCTTTCTTCTTCAAGAAAAAAGCTGTTACCTCCAGTTTAGGGATTGCCCACCAAACTGTAGCTGACAGACATTACAAAACTAAAAACCCATGAGACATAACCTGCAGACCTATTCTTGTGCCTTTAATATCCCTTTAGTCATTTTGTAGTGGCCTTTTACTTCTGCCTTTGAGTCAACTGAACTTGTGTTTATTTTCACCCAAAGCCATTTTAGGCCGTAGTTTTAGTTTAGTGCCACTCGTAAAATTTTCAGCAAATCATAAAATGACAAGGCACTGGCTTGTGTAGTGATGAATATATTGAGATTATTTAGACACAGCTAGACTGACTGACACAGATTCAACCCACTTGGTGATATGACTTTCTGGAAGATTGAATCTCGGGTGACTTTACTTTAGAGTGAATAACAGGTGGAGCAAAAATGGAGGCTTCTCCTTCCATTTAGACAAAAAGCATTCAAAGCACATGGCAAATGGAGGAAAGAGCTGTTTTTCCACAATTTTCCACAACTAATAAAATGTGCTTGAAATTTAGTCACAAATTAAAATTATTTAATCATGAAAGAAAAGGTAGTTTAAGTGTTAAAAATCTAACAAAACAAACTAATTTACATATTATTTATACAGTACATATCTGTCTATTCTGTATTATCCTACCCTTTCAGTAAACATTCTACAGAAGCAAAACCGAAAACAAAAGGCTTTTTGACCATGATGGAATTTGTTATCCATCCCATGTCACTTTGATGGCTATTAGATTTAAAAAACAGGTGGCATCTGTTCCACAACAAAAGGATTGAGTGTTGAGGCGAACATTTCTCTGAGTGTCCTAGATTATATACCGAGAGGCAGTGTCCACTGAGCTGTTCAGTTGTGAAATGAGAACAGCTCCAGTTCTAATCAAGGCCGGGCAACAAAACATCTGAATTCAAGTCGTAAAACAAGTGTGCATGACAACTAAAGTACTATGGGTGTTATAGGAATTGCAAAGAATGATCATAATCACTGTTGACAAATACTACAAGACATATTATGCATTAAATCCTATAGGATTTTCCAACGTAGGACCATCTAAACTGTGATTATATACAGTGTAATTGATATAAAATATAATTTTCACAAGCTACATTATTATGGCATATGTAGGAATCTTGGAAATATTGTAGATTTCTGCATCCAATCATATTCAACCAGTATACAGTATTTTATACTCACAATTGCAGTGGTACAGCGAATGCATAGAAATTGAAAATATATTTCTTATAAAACAATGCTTTCATGTTGTTTATGCCAAATTCTGATCTTACCATCTGAATGTTGCAGCAGACATTGAGACTCATCAAACCAGGCAACGTTTTTCCAATCTTCTGTTGTCCTATTTTGGTGGGCCAGTGCAAATTGTAGACTCAGTTTCCTGTTTCTAGTTCACAAAATTGGCATCGGTGTGGTCTTATGCAGCTATAACCCATCTGCTTCAAGGTTTGATTTGTTGAGGGTTCAGAGATGCTCTTCTGCATACACTGCATCCGGAAAGTATTGACAGCGCTTCACTTTTTTACACATTTTGTTATGTTACACCCTTTTTCCGAAATCGATTACATTAATTATTTCCCTCAAAATTCTACAAACAATACCACATAATGACAATGTAAAAAAAGTGTGTTTGAAATATTGGCAAATTTAATAAAAAATTAGATGGTTGGGCAGGAAAATTCCAGTAGATCAGCACTTTCTGAAATAATCAAACTCAGAGCCGTAGCCAGTTATGAGGTCAGTGAGGTCTGGACCTCACTTATAATTAACTAAAATGTTTATCTAAAAAACAATTGGCGCAATATAACTGTATAACTGCCTTTTCAATGGAGACTTCCCTCATTCTTCTGTTAATACAACACTTTTATCAGAGTGCGTACAACCTTAGAAGAAAGCGTGACTGACGATGAGGTGGAGTATTGATTAGTATCCTGGATATCATCCAATCAGAGACGTTGTGACCCGCCCCATTCAGTCTTTTGTTTTGGACCGGAGGGATCAATGTGCGCAGTACAGACAGACGGCATAGAGACTGAACATGGATGTCACATGAGTAAGATACATTTAGATGGGTATAATGGACTGTTAGAGAAGTGTTGTCTCATTATGTATTTCACATCTATCTTACTCTTAACTATTGATTTAGTTCACAAACAGAAGCTAGCGCTCGCTAGCTAGCTAAAAACTACAGCAGTATCTAAGTTATTCATTTCACTACACACACCTAATGTTTGCTAATGTTAACTTATCAGTCTTATGAATGTTCACTTGAATGTGGACAAAAGTTTGTATACATAGGCCCACTATCCCAAATAGTAGATAATAGCAGAAGCCAGTAGAGAGAGTAGTATATGAAACAGGCAGCTTAAATGTAGGAATCACAAACAATTCAGTAGGCGGAGCTGGCCGTGGTGCTGAATCCACCTGTCGTGGCTTTAAATCACTACGTTGGAGTTTTCGGTTTCGCTACCTTGAAACTTGCAACATCTGTGGCATTGTACTGTGTGATGAAACTGCACATTATAGAGTGGCCTTTTTTTATGCCAGCCTAAGACACACGTGTGCAATAATCATGCTGTCTAATCAGCCTCTTGATATGCCACACCTGTGATGTGGATGGATTATCTCAGCAAAGGAGAAGTGCTCACTAACACAGATTTAGAAAGATTTGTGAACAATATTTGAGAGAAATAGGCCGTTTTTGTACATAGAAAAGTCTTACATCTTTAATTTCAGCTCATGATAAATGGGGGCAAAAACAAATTGATGTTTTTTTATTTTTTTCAGTGTACATGCAGTGGCTCTGACTGCATTGCCCATTTCGATAGCATCCAATATGATTTCCTGTTTTTCCACCTAGCAAATGTATTAAGTGGATTGGAATATTACATTTTTTATTGAATATGGATTTCATATCTTAGTACTAGAATTATTTGTCTATGCTTGTCAGTAGGGAGAGAAGAGGGAGAGCATAATGGAGAGACCACAGGTGTGTGCGAGAGCAGGAATCAGGTGAGAGAGTGAATAGATAGTGAAGACATAGTGACTGAAATGCCAAGAGGTAGATTTTAATTAGGACTCTAATAAATGTCTGAAAAATGATCTGTATTTTCCACACTGATTGCTGGCCACATCAACATGGTTTCCTGCATTCTAGCATCCCTACTTCCTAGACGAGTGGTTCCCAAATCACTCCTCAAGTACCCCTATACAGGCCACAGCTTAACTGTAGCCATGAATTAGTGCACCAAATCCACTAATCAAGGACTTGTTGATTACTAGACAAGTTGAAACAACTGTGCAATCTCAGAGGTAGTTCAAATACATGGACTATCTGGGGATACTCAAGGAGAGGTTTTGGAACCACTGTCCTCGACAGATGTAGGCTGAAGTAACTGGCTACTATTTGGTTGACTACAATTATTTAGGGCAGTGGTTATTAAAGCTCTCCTGGGGACAGACAGCCATTCCATGTATTTGATGTATACAAGAGCTAGCGCAAATCAACAGTGTTGGGTAAAGTTACTTTTACAATTACTTTTCAGTTACTTGCTGAGTTCACACGTTTTGGGAAGTCCCTAATTAAGACAAAATGATCAGGTATTTGGAGCTCAAACAGTATCTTAATAGTGACCTATAAAACAATTAGAAAGAGTAAAGAAAATATCAATCGTGATCACCAGTAAGATATGAACTCCATTTACTGGATCATTTTGTCTTAATTAGGGACTTCCCAAAACTTGTGAACTCAACAAGTAACTGAAAGGTAATCATAAAAGTAACTTTATCCAACACTGCAAATCAATACATTTATCTACTCATTGTCAGGCACCTGGCTCCTTGATTCAGGTGAGCTAGTTCAGGGCAACCAAAAAATGGTGAATGACTGTATAGGGAAAAGAGACCCATGTCTTAGACCAGATGTAGGCATACAGTACATGTAGAGTAACTACTTCTGACTAAAACTACTCTCCCATAAAGAGCCTCACCAGGGCTGGGTAGCTCTCCCATAAAGAGCCTCACCAGGGCTGGGTAGCCGTCCCATATAGAGCCTCACCAGGACTGGGTAGCTCTCCCATAATGCCGTCACTGATGAGGACAGCCAGCGAACGTCAAATAACTCTCCCTACTCTTCCTGCACAAATACCGAGCTCTGTTACAACCGTTTCTAGTTCTCGCAAATCCTCGGAACTTTGAGAAAAGTACGCGTTCATGGAGTGAATGAACATTTGGAAGTGACTGGCTTGTGTGACTTTCTTCACCGCATTGTGGACGACAAGCTCCAGCTTGTGATTCATGCATAGGATGTTCATCAAATCGGTATTTGTTTGTTCATGTAAGAGTGTAGCTGCTCCCTTGTATTTTCCCATCATAGCAGCAGCTCCATCAGTAGAACATTTCTTTAGTAATTCCCTGCTCATTGAGACATTCTAACAGTGTGTTACAGATGTGTTACACATGCCTCCCCAGTGCATGACTCCACCTCAAGTTACAGACCTACATATGAATGTAAGCAATTAGGCAGTTTGATGTTTGAGGCAGTTGTGCTTTTATCTATGAGGATGCTGAACTTGTCGGAGGACTTGACAACAAATTCAGCTAACTGCACTGAAATTTGATCCCCTACAAACATCAGCATGTTCCGGCAGGCTTCATCAGGGTGCAACATGTTCCCGAGATTGACGCCATTGAGCTGCTGCAGCTCCACCAGTGCTGGTTGGATTTTGAATGATAGATCATTCTGGCAGGCCATATAGGCTGTTCGGATGCAACTCTCAGTTGCTTTTAATTTATTTTCATGGCTTTTTCTCCACAGAGTCACATTGTTATCTATAGCCGTTTTTATGAAATATTCACCACAATTTTTAACGATCTCAGCAATTTCAAATGTGACTGGCACTTTCCATGTTTGCTGATCTTATCATTGAGCTTTTTGGCTTATTTAGCAGTCATCCCATTGATAAATCAGCAGTATCGATGTGTAGTCTCTACTGGGTGAGTGAACCTAGAGCAAGAACATCTGCTTAAATGCAACATTTACTGATCCATTTTCATTGATAGCTAGCCATTTGCATCCATCTTTCCATTTTGTGAAGCGAGTCAACACAGCCTCCGAGCAGGCCCGGGCGGGACATTTGAATAGGCGGTAAGACCTCAGCTCGGACCTGTGTTGGAGCTGTGTCTGTGGGTGGTGGCTGGATATTTTCATCCTCCAAATTATCATGCCCACTTGTCTTACACTCTTTGGGCTTAGGTTCATTTTGCGCTGTGAAATATGATGATATGCTTTGTTGCCCCCGTTTCATCTTAACGTTCCAGTCTAGTGTTAATACTTGCTAAGTTTAGAGTATGCCTCCTTGGTTGTTAGGGTTTTGGCTGACAATAGATAACCTTTCTATATTGCGCCATCTGCTGTCAGGCATAGGAAATGCATTCAGTCTGACCAGAAGCAGGGATAAAACCAGAATGAGATAAGAGGGAGAGATAGCGTCAGATAGCTCAGTGGTCATGGAGTCAGACTTGTATTTGGAAGGTTGCCGGTTTGATTCCGACTCTGCCAATTGTCGCTGTGTCCTTGAGCGAGACACTTATTTCCAAGTTGTTCCAGGGTGATGTCCATGTACTTTGTACTTTGGATAAAAGCATCTACTAAATTGTGTAAAATGTAGACACTGTAGGAGCGTCAGTTTACTGGAGAATGGATAGATCAAATAAGTCAATAAATATAAGGTTTGCGAAGTGATTTCCTGGTCACTTGTGACAGTATTTTTAAAATACAAAAATACAGTATGTTATTTTGATACATGGTGTGGCTGCTGTATTTTGTAGTTTATTTTGACACAGTTAAAATGAAGGTATTTTATTGTAAACATTTGGATGAATCTTTGCCCATCCCTGCATACAGTACATTGATTTACTAACAATATCGCAGAAAAAGAGAATGTAAGTCACATTAATACCCAGCTTGCATTGTATTTCTCCAACACACCCAGCTACAGTTGCAAAGATGAATAGATCTAATCTTTTGATTAAACATTTCAAAATGTTGTTTTTAAATACATTTATGGATTTATTTATTGCTCCAGTGCAGGTGAAGAAATAGAAAAGTGCCCCATCAAACATGGATACTGAAACAGAATATCTAAGAGAGTTTGTTGACAGAGAATCACCCCCAGACGGTTTGGCACAAAAGCGTGGGGACCGTTTTGATGTGATGGTGACAGCAGGGCTCTTGGTGGGAGGGACAGTGTTGAGCGATAGGGGCACTGAGGCTGGTGGAAGGAGGGCAAGTCTGCATTGTGTGCAGATGAGATGTTTTTATCTACAATTTTCACACAATAGCAGTGTTGATAGTAGGCAACCATTAATTGCATCAAAACAAATCCTGACAGAAAACAAATGTATAATGGAGAGTTGGGGAATATGAGCCGTTTTTACTTAAAGCTGCATATAACATTCATTTGTCCTGTTGGCCTGAATTGTACTTATAGAGTTTTTAAAGTATTTTGTATATATATGTTTTTAGTGAACACAGGAATAATACAGGGACAATATAACCAATTTCTAAAATTACACATTATTATTTCGTCCAAAATTTGCATTTTTTTCTAGTTCTATAGTTCTATTGTGAAATGTCGATTTTGCTATTCTACTATTGTCGAAATTAAAAAAGAATTAAGTTGATGTTTCCCATCCCCGGAGCCAATTTAGTTCCTAACGTTTTTTACTCCTAAAACACAGGTTTTGTAATTGTTTTAGTTTTCAAAAAAGTTACAAAGTGTAGGTTGAAGTCGTCCGATGTAGCCAAGGGAATGCTAGACAGGAATAAAACGAATGCATACTCCACAATTCCAGGATTTGTGCCATCAATTTTAACCTTAGCAGTGTGTCTAACTCAATTAGACATCAAAATATTCGGTCCCAAATAAAAGTAGTCTTGTGGCTCAACTTGATCATAAGTTGATCTACCTGACAGGGCGTTGAGCCATCTGAGAAAATGGTAAGGCCTACTAACTATTACTTAGTGTTGTAGTAAACAGATTGTACATTATAACTCTAAATATAATTATTAAAACCTAATCCCCCATTCTGCTGAAATTATTGGAGTTCATCAAATATACATTACAACTAATCAGACTTGTAAAGGCCTCACCCTCCTGGTGAGCTAGAGTTGTTGCTTCTAGGCAACTGGCTCCATTTAGTTTTTTGTCTGGTTTCTATTTACCTGACCTTTCATTCATATGACTCTCTTTAACCAAGATCACTTTTATCCATAGGCATCCAGAACGATGATGGGGACATCTGCCCTGCTTAGGGTGCCATTGTTCGGATGGGATGTTAAACATTTGTCCTGGCTTTCTGTGGTCACTAAAGATCTATTCATATGAGTAGGGGTGATAACCCCGGTTTATTGAATAAACTCACCTGATAGCTGATGTGTGGGGAGAGTTCTTAATCAAAATGGCTGCCGTGCATCACTGAAGTGATTGGGATTGTGTGTGTGTGGGTGTGTGCATTGACAAAGCTACGGCTCATTTTGCACTACAGCCACCATTTTGGGAAAAAGTGCTTAGTCTAGCAACCCAAAGTTACACTTTTGCTAATTCACTAACATCTTTACACCCTGCCAGATCATCAACATATCTAATATACATTTTTCAACTGAGATATATTTATGTTGATGTGAAACTTTACCTGATACAGTATGCCCATAAAAAAAAATGACAGGCACATTTACAACACCCACACGGTTCTCACTTACAGAGCAGGATGAAAATGGAAAATGTGAGTAATATTTAGGGTCAAGGGCAACTGGGCAGTTCCCCAGGGGCACTAAGACTCTATTTTTTAAGACACCAATCAAGCACCCGACTCGTGTTAACCACTTGTCCCACAAACTGTCTCAGTGAATACATGTGCCTCCGCTGTAAATACATTCAATGTGCATTCTGTAGAAAAGTTTCATGCTTTACCATTTACGCTAGAGTAGACTAAAATTTGACTTCAGCGCGAAAGAAGATGATGGATATGGATGGTAAATATCAGCTGGCTATCTATATGTAATACACAGAAAGTATTTGCAATGGTTAGCTCAAATGTTATCATCATTCAGAGGAAGAATTAGAAATGTATTTGCCTAAAGTATTTTGATGGAGCCACTGTAATAACACTGTATATACTGTAGAACTGAACTTCTCTGGAAATGGCCACTGTGTTTCTCTGACTGACTTATTTGACTAATGTCAAGTGTGTCTGAGCCAGAATCAGGAGACTGTCAGATGGATGTGAGTTACAGTAGATGGATGCAGAGGTGTGTAACAAAACGGATAGTATAGATTAAGTCCACTGTTAGTCTGTTTAAACAATTGTTTAGTCTACTGAGCTACAATCTGTTGTTATGTCATTTAGGTATCTTGCATTCAGTCCATTCATTTTAACATTTTCCAAAACACTTTCTATGTGCTCTTCACATGGTGAGCATCCGGTTTGGCAAATTGACTCAAATGAGGAAGTGCCTTAAACCTGCCTTCTATCTGAATTCCAGCTGGGGGCGATAAGTCTGGTTGCAAAAGAGCTCGGTTTCTGTAATAGTCTATTAGAATGAGATACATAATATACTTGATATATTACCTCAGTAAACATTTTCATAATGAGTATTTGGTCTCAATCGGTAGATTTAAGCCTTCTGCAATTTATCATGACGTTCATTTTTTTACTTATGGTCTTGTTGATTTTAAAATCGCTGATAAAGCAAAGGGGCATTTAGCGCGTGGCTATGTGGTTTGGTTGTACGACAAGACACTCAAAAGAGTTGGCATTTCACTTTTTTCTGGTAAGTAACATTACATTTTGTTTTACATTATGTTTTAATAGTTTTTCGTTAGCATCCCAATTAATATCTATTAGCTAGCTAGATTACTCCTCCCTCATCTAAAATCGTCACATCCAGTGTCTGCGCTTGTAACGGCAAATTCGATCACCCAAATCAGATCATAACAAACCATTGGGTTACGTCACCCATAGCTCCATCCAGTAATAAACAATCTATGGTGCTCTTACATTAGACCAACAAGCATGAATACATCTGAACTGCTATTTGTAGCTACTGTCCACATTGTCTGACACTGACAGTCATCTGACCTAATTTAATTCAGCAAAGTGTGTCTGAGCCACAGACAGGTGATGGTCAGAGGGATGTGAGGGACAGTAGAGTGGATGTGGAGGTAAGTGGTAAAAGAGATACATTAGAATGGAACTCTACACCTGTTATAGACGGTGCTCTACAATCTTAATAGTAGCCTAATACATATAATTTTGTATGTTAATAACATTGTATACGTGATTGGATCAAATCACCTTTTACTGTTGGTATGTTATGTTGTTACTATGTTTGTCTTTAAAAATAAAGGTTGCAAACATGGTGCTGAGGTAGGTCTTTGCTTCTTTTTTCTCACTTGCAGTTTTGTGATGATTTTATTCAACCACTGTGTGTGATTGGTGTCTGTGGCAAAACAATT
Organism: Umbra pygmaea; assembly: GCA_016801145.1. Classification (NCBI taxonomy): domain Eukaryota; kingdom Metazoa; phylum Chordata; class Actinopteri; order Esociformes; family Umbridae; genus Umbra; species Umbra pygmaea. Next base: position 13,849 of record JACXGM010023400.1, read on the forward strand.
GTGTATGTAGATCCTTTGATTTAATAAAAGCTTATAATGATAGAAATGTTGTTTTGTTCTTCTCCAACTTTTACTCATGCCACACCACTGAATATTTGTGACAGGAATCATCACTTTTTGATAGCAATAGTATCTCACAAGTGAGTACACCTCTCACATTTTTGTAAATATATGATTATAACTTTTTATGTGACAACACTAAAGAAATGACACTTTGCTACAATGTAAAGTAGTGAGAGTACAGCTTGTATAACTGTAAATTTGCTGTCCCCTCAAAATAACTCAACACACAGCCATTAAGGACTAAATCGCTGGCAACAAAAGTAAGTACACCCCTAAGTGAAAATGTCCAATGGGGGCATGGAGTTAAATTAATTTTAAGTGCTTCTGAAAGGGTATGAAATACAAAGGTCCAGTAATTGCTCAATTTCAAGCAAGTATAAAACATATGATAGAGGTTGCATTGGGAGGAATCTGTCACACACATCCGCCACTGTGGGATACATTCTGGACAGTCTGGACTTAAGAGTAATGAACTCTGTTGGTCACCTTAAACTGAGTCCAAGTCGAGCACAAGAAAAGTGGAAGTTGTTTTGTCGATTACTCCATCCCAGAAATCCTTCAAAAATTCAAGACCCATTTTCTGCTCCCAAGCAGTTTTAGGTATATCAGTGAAGTGTTTATCACAGGACGTAATCCAAGAATAGACTTGTGAAATCACTGATTTCTGTTGAGGTAAGAAATTCAATAGCTCATTCCAGGGCTGGGTGGGTAGTAAAGGGAAGCCAACAAATTCAAACAAGACAAAATGTCTCATCTGCAGATATAGAAAAAAGTTGATGGGGTGAAACATGTTTAACAGCCAGGTTAGGGAAACTAGAAAGTGAATCCCAGGAGTGAGTGTGACCTGCTTACTGCCAGCTCTCCTTTCTGGTAGCTTTTCCCCCCTTCTCGTTTAGATGAAGGCCAATTTTAAAGCGTAACTTGCGCCAAAATACAACCTAAGGTCTGTTTTTTATATAGTTCCATATAAATGCACAGATAATTCGTTGTTTTGTCATTGGTAATAAACAATATTAACCTTGTAAAGTGTCACATGTGTAGTGGTGAAGAGAGATAGAATACCCACGCAGGTTTCAAGGTTTAATGATATATCCAGTGGATTTGGCAGCAGCAAACAATAACAGCTTCCTGGCTCACATACTTCAAAGTGTATATATATATATACAGGTCCTTCTCAAGAAATTAGCATATTGTGATAAAGTTCATTATTTTCCATAATGTAATGATACAAATTAGACTTTTATATATTTTAGATTCATTGCAAACCAACTGAAATATTTCAGGTCATTTATTGTTTTAATACTGATGATTTTGGCATACAGCTCATGAAAACCCCAAATTCCTATCTCAAAGAATTAGCATATTTCATCTGACCAATAAAAGAAGTGTTTGTAATACAAATAAAATAAAAAGTCAACCTTCAAATAATTATGTTCAGTTATGCACTCAATACTTAGTCGGGAATCCTTTTGCAGAAATGACTGCTTCAATGCGGAGTGGCAATCAGCCTGTGGCACTGCTGAGGTGTGATGGAGGCCCAGGATGCTTCGATAGCGGCCTTAAGCTCATCCAGAGTGTTGGGTCTTGCGTCTCTCAATTCCTCTTCACAATATCCCACAGATTCTCTATGGGGTTCAGGTCAGGAGAGTTGGCAGGCTAATTGAGCACAGTAATACCATGGTCAGTAAACCATTTACCAGGGGTTTTGGCACTGTGAGCAGGTGCCAGGTCGTGCTGAAAAATGAAATCTTCATCTCCATGAAGCTTTTCAGCAGATGGAAGCATGAAATGCTCCAAAATCTCCTGATAGCTAGCTGCATTGACCCTGCTCTTGATAAAACACAGGGGACCAACACCAGCAGCTGACATGGCACCCCAGACCATCACTGACTGTCGGTACCTGACACTGGACTTCAGGCATTTTGGCATTTCCTCCCCAGTCTTTCTCCAGACTCTGGCACCTTGATTTCCGAATGACATGCAAAATTTGCTTTCATCCGAAAAAAGTACTTTGGACCACTTAGCAACAGTCCAGTGCTGCTTCTCTGTAGCCCAGGTCAGGCGCTTCTGCCGCTCTTTCTGGTTCAAAAGTGGATTGACCTGGGGAATGCGGGAACAGTAGCCCATTTCCTGCACACGCCTGTGCACGGTGGCTCTGGATGTTTGTACTCCAGACTCAGTCCACTGCTTCCGCAGGTCATCCAAGGTCTGGAATCGGTCCTTCTCCACAATCTTCCTCAGGGTCCGGTCACCTCTTGTCGTTGTGTAGCGTTTTTTGCCACACTTTTTCCTTCCCACAGACTTCCCACTGAGGTGC
>JACXGM010023401.1:0-16175 GCA_016801145.1 Umbra pygmaea
TGCTCTAAGTTCCAGGGAACCGCCAAACATAACGTGAATAAAGTTATAATATTTTTAACAATATATTACTTTGTCAGTGAACATTTTTTCTGCCGGAGACGCTAGATTGGAAGGTTGTCATTGACGACTATAACAAAACCCATGATCCCACGCAACTTCTCGACGTCATCTAAGTACATCTTTTGCTATTGTTTTGATTAAGAGCCCCCTGGCAGCCAAAAATTACATATTGCACGTTTAAAGAAATCACACCTGGTCTCAGGCTAAATCTCCCTGCGCTGTCTCCTTTACTTTAGTAGGTAATTGTGCCATAATGACCTCCATCTTCACACCCCTCTCCTCTCCTGTATCGTCAGTTCAGACTTTAAGAGAGCAAACACAGTAATTAGTCCATTGACCTCAGATGGGCGCTTTGTTAATGCTTGTACTGAGGCCTACCACCAGGAGAGGGCGTAGTAGGACCGTGTGAGCCTGTCCCAATATATATGGTGGGGACTGTAGGTATATAGCAGTAGTGCCACACTGCCTGGTTCAGGTCAAGAGATGGAACTTGTACACCAAGCTGCTACAAAAACAACAGATAAGCCCCCATACTGGCTGATACATGGATACCATTTTCCAACTAATTCTGCTTGTCTCCGCTCTCCATCTAGGTCTGTGTGCTCTGTCCATCAACCATTCAAACTCCTACCTGGCCTACCCAGGCAGCGCCACCATCGGACAGATTATCATCTATGATGCAAACAACCTGGTGAGACCTACTACACCATTTACATCAATGAACCACTGCTCTGAAGATGTGAGTCAACCACCTGGTAACTGTGGTTGGATTGTAGCAGATACATTGAAGTAGCTTTTAGACAATATATTGAAATTGGTCAGTAGAGCCACTATATTAAATTGGAACTGACACAATTTTAACATATACTACATGCTACACAAATACTATGGTCACAGACAACCCATCATATCTTCATTGTTGGCTGTGCACCTTCAGATCCCCCACCTGGTACAGCCAGAAGAGGACTGGCCACCCCCTTGAATCTGGCCTCTGTCTAGGTTTCTTCCTAGGTCCCACCTACTAGCGAGTTTTTCCTAGCCACTGTGCATCACTTGCTCTTGGGGTCTCGGGCCAGGTGTCTGTCAAAGCACTTTGTGACAACTGCTGTTGTAAAAAGGGCTTTATAAATAAATTTGATTGATTACTTGTTAAAATATATAGAATATGTTGAAATACACTTCCAGATATAACCTAGTGTCTTTTAAAACTTATTTCAGAGATGCCCCAACATAGAGATGGTCCTTTTAAAGTTCCAACTAATATAGATGTTTAACGAAAGCCTTCACATCATGAAAGGATCACATCGTAAAGGTCTTTGGAAGGCAAAACAATGCTAAAGGACATGGTCCTGTGAGGGGAAACATAAGGACACTGTCCTTGACACACAGTCAGTAATCAGTCAAACTCTGAGCTAACACAGTGAATGTTGGTCAACTCTTTATGATTTATATGTCAAAAGAGGTACACAATGTAATTACATACATTAGATTTTTTGTTTATTTTCACTGCTTAAAGTTTAGAAAGGGTTTCCTTTTAAGAAGCGTTTTCTGTACAACGGGGATGGGGGGGTTAGATAAATACAAAGATAGTGTGCATTTTGGCTGTCAATGATTGCTTTATAAAATTAAATAAAAAAGAGAGGTTTAAGAAAGCCTACTGGGATTTTTCCACACAACCCTCTCTAGGGTTTACAGAGAATGGTACAAAAAAGAGATAATATCCAGTGAGTGGCAGTTTTCAGGGCAAAAATGCCTTGTTGATGGCAGAGGTCAGAGGAGAATGGCGAGACTGGTTCAATCTGATAGAAAGGTAAACGTAACTCAAAAAGCCACTCATTACAACCAAGATATGCAGAAGAGTATCTCAGAACACACAAGATGTCAAACCTTGAATCAGATGGGCTACAGCAGCAGAAGACCTCACCGGGTGCCACTCCTGTCAGCTAAAAACAGGAAACCTAGTCTACAATTTTCACAGGCCCACCGAAATTAGACAATAGAAGATCGGAAAAACATTGCCTGATTCTCGATTTCTGCGCGATATTCAGATGATAGGGTCAGAATTGGGCATAAACAACATGAAAGTATGGATACATCCTGCCTTGTATCAACGGGTCAGGCTGGCAGTGGTGGTGTTATGGTGTGGGGGATATTTTAAATGCCACAGGCTACTTGAATATTGTTGTGACCATGTCCATCCCTTTATGACCACAGTGTACCCATATTCTAATGGCTACTTCCAGCAGGAAAACACGTCATGTCACAAAAGTTATCTCAAACTGGGTTCTTGAACATGACAAGAACTTCACTATCTCCAAATAGCCTCCACAGTTACCAGATCTCAATTTAATCAAGCACCTTTTGGATGTGGTAGAACGGGTGATTTGCATCATGGATGTGCATCTGACAAATCTTCAGCAACTGCATGATGAAATAATGTCAATATGGACCAAACTCTCAGAGTAATGTTTCCAGCTCCTTGTTGAATCTATGCCTTGAGGAATTAAGGCAGTTCTGATGGCAAAAGGGGGTCCAACCCATTAATAGCAAGGTGTACCTAATGAAGTGGCAAGTGAGTGTATTCAGGTTGACATCCTGAGTCAAATGGAGAGATTCAAATGTGTTCCAACATGCCATCTTCTCTCTACATATCTTACTATGACATTTCTGTTGTTTGGGTGGAGTTCAATTAACCTCTTTACTGCATCTATTCCCCAACATTCTAACTGCATCAATTTATTCTGCCAACAATACCTTACTTTACATCACAAAATGCTGTCAAGCTCAGTGTTGTAATTGTATACTTGTGTAAAACATTTTTGAAAATGTGTTTTTCAGTCTACAATAATTTTCTCTTCTTTCTCCTCTCCTCATTTCTCTCCGTGACTTCTTCTTTCCTTCTTCAAATTCTTTCTCTCTGTCCTGCTCCACCATCCCCTCTCTCTCAGAGTACTGTGACGATGATCCCGGCACATGACAGCCCCCTGGCAGCTCTCACCTTCAACGCCTCCGGTACAAAGCTGGCCAGTGCTTCTGAGAGGGTGAGCACTACCCAGCAGGACTGCTCCCCCTAGGGGATGGGAGGAGAAGCAGCATTTGGATACTGCACCCCTTGGCTATGTCTGGGAAATGTAGTTCTTTTAAACAACTGAACACTGCCTAGGCTGCCCTGTCTGTGTACGATGGACTTCCACTCTCTCTCTTATACTCTCTCTCCCTCTCTTTAGGGGACTGTAATCCGTGTGTTCTCTGTCCCAGAGGGACAGCGTGTGTTTGAGTTTCGTAGAGGGATGAAGAGGTCAGTGGAAATAAGAAACAAACAAAATGCTCACATATTTGAGGGGAATGTTGTTTTTCCTAGCAGGGCCATAATGAAGTTATAGGATGTTTACATAAACACTACACTACATAGGACTTTCAGTATGTAATTTACATGGAGACAGTTAGTTCAGACTTCAGTGATGATGTCTGTACATTAGATTCCTACAAGGTCTTCAGATTAAGGAATTGTCATGACAAATAGTTTCTGCTTGCCCCCCTATCTAAAATCTATTTGTTGATACAATCAAAACATACTATAGTGACCAGAATTGCAAAGATCGCAAAGCAGTTGCATATTTGCATACCCTGGCAGAAATTTAGAAATTTCGGCATTGATTTTGATAATATAACTTTTCATGCAAGAAATCTGACGGTTATGTAAGCATAGTGCTCATATGAAGCCATTAATTATTACAGAGTTTTTTGTACCTTAGTAAACCAGACTGATAACAGAAATCACCCAAATGGCCCTGATCAAAAGTCTACATACCCTTGAATGTTTGGCCTTGTTACAGACACACAGGGTGACACAAACATGTTAACATTGCAATTAAATTTTAATTTCTCACATCTGTGGCATTTTAAATTGCAATTAGTGGCTGTGTTTAAATAGTCAATGAGTTTGTTAGCTCTCACATGGATGCACTGAGCAGGCTAGCTACTGAGCCATGGGAAACAGAAAAGGAATGTCAAAAGACCTGCATAACTGTACTGGAACTGCATGAAGTTGGAAAAGGATATAAAAAAGATAACATGACATAAGCCATGCCAGTCAGTACTGTTCAATCACATAAGAAGTGGAAGTTTCGAGGATCTCTCGATGCCAAGCCAAGTTCAGGTAGACCAAGAAAGATGTAAGCCAAAACTGACAGAAGAAATGTTTGGGAAACAAAGAAAAACCCACTGGTAACCTCGGGAGACATACAGGGTACTCTGGAAAATGACATTGTGGTTGTTTCAAGGAGCACAACATGACGATATTTAAACAAAGATGTGCCGCATAGTCGAGTTGCCAGAAATAAGCCTTTACTGCCCCAGTGCCACAAAAAAGCCTAGTTACAATATGCCCAACAGCACCTTGACACACCTCACAGCTTCTGGCACACTGTAATTTGGAGTGATGAGACCAAAAAAGAGCATTGTGTGGCAACCATTATTTTCCAGCCCTGTCTTAGCTCTCTTGGGCATGGAGTTCACCAGAGTTTCACAGGTTGCCTGAATTCCTCTTCCACTCCTCCATGACGACATCACAGAGCTGGTGGATGTTAGAGACCTTGTGCTCCTCTACCTTCAGTTTGAAGATGACCCACAGATGCTCAATAGGGTTTGGGTCTGGAGACATGCTTGGCCAGTCAATCATCTTTACCCTCAGCTTCTTTAGCAAGGCAGTGGTCGTCTTGGAGTCTCAGTCTCAGGAGCCCAGTCTCCGAAGGGAGGGCATCATGCTCTGCTTCAGGATGTCACAGTACATGTTGGCATTCATGGTTCCCTCAATGAACTGTAGCTCCCCAGTCCCGGCAGCACTCATGCAGGCCCAGACCATGACACTCCCTCCACCATGCTTGACTGTAGGCAAGACACACTTGTCTTTGTACTCCTCACCTTGTTGCTGCCACACACTTGACACCATCTGAACCAAATAATCCATGTCCTTAGTAAGCTTGTCTTCAACAAACTGTTTGCGGGCTTCTTTTTGCATCATCTTTAGAAAAGGCTTCCTTCTGGGACGACAGCCATGCAGACCAATTTGACATGCAGACCAAAAAGACATTGGGATTAAAGTGCCTTGCTTGTGGGTGAACTAAACAGATATCAGCTGCATGGGTCAAGGCAGCGAGTGCCACAAGTCATGTGTAGCCTTGATTCTAAACCATATACAATCTATGTTCTAAACTCACTTATTGTCGTAATTACTATTGTAGAAAGTCAGGTTTTTAACTGTGTGTGTGTGTTTTCTTTCAGGTACGTCACCATCAGCTCCCTGTCCTTCAGTCCTGACACCCAGTTCCTCTGTGCCTCCAGCAACACTGAAACCATACACATCTTTAAACTGGAACAGCATGGACTCAGGTACCCGCAAGCACAAACTGACCTTTCTCTGGTGACCCCTGACAATATATGTAGCGTGAAAGACACACACACATGCACACACTTCTTCATGCATAAACTGATACAAAAAAAGAGTACAAATATAAGACATCACTCTTAGTATTGTCCATTCACCTCTGTGTCTGTGTGGTGGGACATGACGGGGTTGAGATTGTTCAGTGATGTACTGATGGTTTGTTGTCTGCATTGTGATGTTTGTTACTATGATGACTGTGTTATGGTGTCGTGTATTTACAGGTTCAGGGTCAATGGGCTGTGTTATGGTCCAGTGTGATGTTACATGTTGCATATGCTGTGGTTTTAGTTGTTAGTGTATGTCATTGGGTAGCGCTGGTTTTGGTTGCACAGTATTGGTTTTGTGTTTTTGGGACTGATGATGTTTGTGGTATGGGCTGGAGATGTACGACCATGGGTTTTTTAGGGAATGGGCCGGTGATCTTTAGTGTGATGTAGGCTAGTATGTCTTAATAAAGCCAGATAAAACTAAAAGCCCTCAAAAGCAGTAAAGCCTGTGGGCCAGACAGTATTTGTTCAGAAATGCTGAAATCCGGTAGCCCTAAATTCAGGGAGGCCATTCTCAGGCTGTTCAACTTGGTGATGAGAGTGGGTTACTTTCTTGAGGTCTGGAACCAAGGCGTTATTACACCTATATTTAAAAATGGTGCCAAGTTATATAACAACCGAAATCACTATCAAGGTATCTCTGTTAGCAATAACTTCGGAAAGGTTTTTTGCAGCATAATTAATAACCGAATCCAGGTCTTCTTAAAAGAACAAAAGGTTTTAAGTAAAAGCCAAATTGGATTCCACCCCAAAAACAAAACAAGACCACATTTATACACTTCACACCTTGATCAAAAAACATGTCCATAAAACAAAACAAGGTAAAATATTTGCCTGTTTCATAGACTTTAAGAAAGACTTTGACTCAATATGGCATGAATGTATGTTCTTAAAACTCATTCAAAGTGGGGTAGGAGGCAAAATCTATGATATTATAAATGTATTGTATGAAGAAACAAATGTTGTGGAAAAGTGGAAAACAAAAGAACAGAATATGTTAATCAGGATAGAGGAGTGAAACAAGGTTGGAATCTTAGTCCAACCTAATTCATTATTTATAAAAATGAACTGGCTAACAAATTGGAACTTTGTTTTATATGCTGATGACTTAGTCATCTTATCACTAACAGAACAGGGACTGCAGCAAAGCCTATGTTTACTAGAACAATACTGTAAAGATTGGGCATTATCTATTAATATGGACAAAACCAAAGTAGTGATCTTTCAGAAAAAGTCCATATCTCAGGAAAGTAGATACCATTTCAAAGTGGGAGGAACAACCGTGAAACACTCCACCAGTTATTCATACCTTGGTCTTGTGATAAGTTCATCTGGGCATTTTTACTTGGCCATTAAGTATCTAACAGAGAAAGCACGCAGAGCATATTATGCTATTAGAAAGACACAGTACAAATTTAATACTTAGAATTTGGCTTAAATTATTTGACTGTCTCATATCTCCCATTCTTCTGTATGGCAGTGAAATCTGGGGCCCCCTAAAACATTTAAATGGTAGGTCTTGGGACAAAAGTTTGACTGAACTGGTTCACTTGGATTTTGTGAAATTATCCTTGGAGTTCACAGAAAAAATTCCAACCTAGCTTGTAGGGAAAAACTTGGGAGATTCCACTTAGCACTCAACAATGAGAAAAGAGCCACAACATTTTGGACTCACTTAACACAATGTGATCCAGAATATTATCATCAGAAAGCTTTTCTACACAAACAACCCAGAGAATTACCCTTTAGAGCAGTTAGCCCAGACACATCAGCTACATCCAACCACCACAACATTAGCTGGATATTCTACCTCTTTGCTTATATTTGATGCAGTTGCCATATTGACAATGGAAACTCAGCTGTTAGCTCAACTGTCAAATGCTAGTTTATGCTATTATTTTTTGTTTTTAACAATTTAATACCTTGGTCTAGCTTGTAGATATCATATATACATATATACCTATTATCAGAGTAATGCTTACCAGCATATGTATTACTTTTTCAGTTTTCCAGTTTCTTTTCGATTTAAAGCTAGTAGATGTTCACTGAGGCTCATTTACCAACTCTCAGGGTTAGAAATCTAAATCTTCTTAAAAAGTTAAAATCAGGAGGTTTTTCCTCTATTAGTTTCTTTGTAATATTATCCTGAAGTTTTGTTTCATCTGCTTTGTTTCCTAATTGACAATTTCAGTGTTGCCAAAGTAATGTGATAAACACGGTCTAAATTATTGGTACCCTTTCAATTTTTTAAAGTATTTGGTATCCACCATCCTTTATTTCAAATTCTTTATTTCATTTTGTTTATTTCAAACTCCAAAAAGCATTGAGTCATATGATTTTATCGTGCCCTGCATAGATTCAAGGCACCCAATGCCAGAGGCAGCAAAACAACCCCAAAATGGAGCTTCCTTTGTGTTTCACGCTAGGGATAGTGTTCTTTTCTTTGAAAGCTTCTTTTTTTTACCTGTTAACATTGTATTGTTCTGATTTAGTCAATGGTTAATGGTCAAAAGGAAATTTGGACCATTCCTCTTTACAAAACAGTTTAAGTTCAGCAATATTCTAAGGTTTATTGTGAATCACTCTATCAGTTCATGTCACAGCATCGCAATCGGGATGAGGTCTGGATTTGGACTTCTTCTTTTGAAGTTATTCTGTAGTTGATTTCCATCTTTTTTGCACAGCAGTGTCTTCCTCCGTAGTGTCCTCCAATGAACTCCGTTCTTGTTCAGTGTTTTACGTATCATAGATTCATCACAACTTTATTGAGAATTTTGCGCTGTGCTTCTGCAGTCATCTTTGCAGGATGCCATTTCTAGCGAGAGTTGCAACCGTGCAGTGCTCCATTTACACAACAATGTCTTACCATTGGTTGATGAACATCAAGACTTTTAGAGATAATTATGAAAACAATTTCTAAGTAAATAATTATTAATCTTAGATTTTCTACGAACTCTTTTGTTTAAGTTATTTTTTAACATCAGGCAATGCTTCATGTGAAAAGCAAACAAAAAATGTGTGAATGTTTTTTATAGGGCAGGGCAGCTCTAAACAACACATCTATCTTGTGTCATTAATTGGAGTCCAAGTTAGCTGAATCCAAGTACATTTTGTAGAAGTCTTTAGCATAGAGGTTCACAAACATATTCCAGCCTGTACTGTCAACGTTTAAATGGTGTATTCAATTCAGACTCTCCCTGTCTTTCTCCCTCTGTAGCGTTGAGGAAGAGAGTCCCACCTGGGGATCCTATGTAGGGAAGATGTTCTCAGCAGCCAGCAGCTACCTGCCAGCTCAGGTTTGACTGCAGATGTTTCCGTTTTATTTCTATATTTCTATAAAAAGTGTCATTTCTATAGACTAATGGCAAAATCAGTAGAAGATATACTTATAATTCAGCTTGTTACTGCCATTTGTACCAAATACTTGTTTTTGAACTACCATGGTCATGATCATTAACATCAGGTGTCTGGAATGATGAGTCAGGACCGAGCCTTTGCCACTGTACGCCTCCTGCTGGCCGAACAGAGAAACGTCTGCACACTTGCCATGTGAGTGTGTTTGTATATATTTTTTGTTCCTATTTGTGTGTCTCATTTCTTGGGCTTGGCTACAACATACTGTACAAACATGTTCAAAGAAATTACAAATTGTAACTGTATTTTATTTTTTACAGTATAACAGTAATAAACCTTATACATGCTGCCCCAACACTAATGGCTACAACCTATAGGCTTATCTCCTCTTCTACTGGGTACGAGGATGTCATTGCTGGCCTTGTTTTGTGTTTCTTTCTGCCAGGATCCAGAAACTTCCTCGTCTACTGGTGGCCTCCTCTGACGGCCAGCTATTCATCTACAACATAGACCCTCAGGATGGAGGAGAGTGTGTCCTGGCTCAGAAACACAGGTGAGGTCAATTGGGTTAGCAAAATGATGCCATTTACAGCTGTGTTTTACATCTAATCTCAAAGATACTTTGGAAAGTTATATCTGGAATCTGATCTTATGCAACTCTGATATTCGATAATCATACTGGACCTGGTATTATTTAAAATAATGCTCCTTTCTCTCACCATCGTCCTCTTGCACTCTCTCCTTCTAGGTTGTTTGGTGAGGAGACAGAGGAGGAGGCGGAGTCTGATGGGTCAGAGGTCACCTTGCCCATCCAGGCCTGTCCTTCCTATGCCGCCACTGTTGCCATACCAACCACCGGCCAAGTTCCTGCCACACTCACAGGTGTGTGTATGTGAAGTGGAGAAATAGCGATTGTGTATATCTGTGCGTATTTCAATCTGTATCTCCTGTCCTCTACTCCCAGGCTACTCTGAAGATGGCGGTGCCAGAAGGGGCGAGGTAATCCCAGAACATGAGTTTGCCACCGGTCCTGTTTGCCTGGATGATGAGAACGAGTTTCCTCCTGTGAGCTACCGGAAACACTAACCCTTACCCTAACCCAGCAGATACCTTATTCACCTGGCCTGCTCCCTAGAATAGCATTTTTCAAAACCAATTTCTGATTTAGTCTATAAGAACAGGACTGTTAGCAAGATACTAATAAACCTTGCCTGGCTAACTTGCCAGAGACGATGACAAAAGAGTTGGACCAAAGGTGCAACTTTTAAAAGTTAGGTAGCACCACATTTTTTATATGCAACTAGTTATAGTTAGATATGGATATGAATAAAGAATGTCATGAAGTAGGGTTAAAGCTTAGACTTAAATTTACATTGTCATCATTTGAACATGCAGGCCAATTGTAATATTACTTCCACTTTTAGCCCAACCCCTGGGGGTAGAATCTTTGCCCCTCAGGGAAAGAATGATGGATGTTTTCCCACTTGCATGGCCTCGGGATTTGAGCTAACAATTGTTCTTACTTAAAAACTTTGTCCAAGCTTTCTACAACTCTGTGGCCAGATTGCAATAAATTAGAACACTTAGTCTTCCATACAACAATTTATTTTTCAAGAAGGGTTTAAACAAGTTTTTTTTACGGCTCATGTTGCGGTTGCAATGTTTTTCACTTTATGTGAATACCAGTATTACATTCCTATATAATTCCTCTGGAATAGCAATTGATGGTAATACAATTTTATAAATGGTATCTTTTATTTAAACTGTGTAGCAAGCTGTTTTGTTCATCAAGGGCTTTGCCATGACTTGGGTAAAACATAAATCTGTGTATTATAACACTCAAATTCCATTACATCTTTTATATTTCAAAAACGATTTATTACTGAATGGTGTAAAATGGGCATGCTTCTTCTTTAAAGCTGCATTGTGTAAGAATTGCTCCCATCTAGTGTTAAAATTGTATATGACAAGCAACTGAATACGGTTCTAGCCCTTCGCGTTATTATACCAGCAACGTGAACCTGGATATTAGTTTTTTCTTTCAAAACAATAGTGCTTGTTTTGATTCATTGCAATAATCATTGTTAATTCACTACACAGCCCGTCAATTGCAACCAAATGCAATTGTATTGTGTGTAAAGAAACAATAAGAGCATGTGATAATAATTTACCATGTTTTATTAATAAAAGTAACAAATAAGTTGTACACACAATTTGATTGAATAAATTGTCAGTGTCTCATGTGAAAACACAATTACATTTGAAAAACCCTCACTAGAGTCTGTTTTATTCCAACAGAATACTAATTTTAGCAAAACATGTACATGGACACTACCTATGCTATGAATAAACAATGATTATTGCAATGAACCACAGGCGCTATTATTTTAAAACCGAAAATCCGAGTTTGTGTTGCCAGGCGAAGTTTTTTGCCTACTGTACAGCTTGGGCCAACGCTGCCATTACATGTCCTTGAGAATAGGCATGATCTTACATCTTCTATAGACTTTGAAATTTGCCGGCAGTCATGAGTAATCTCACCCTGGCATTCGTCACGGTGCCACTGAGTGTGAAAGCACGAAAGGCCGAGCTTGAATTTCCAGGTATGTCCCTCTTTGGCTAATGTATTTTAAAGATGGAGGCGTAACATGGCTGCCGCAATTCGAGCGGCACCATTGTATGAATTGTGAATGGATTCTACGCTTACGAAAATACTTTGATTAGTTGGTGGAAGTAATTACACATGAATGAGCACATATTTTTGAAATAACAAAGGGGTTTTTGCTAAGAATCAATTCAAAGAAATACACAGTGTAGCTTTAAGAATAGTTGCATGCGGCCAGTACCTTTAGTGTAATGATGATATAAAACACAAGGAGGTGCTGTTTTCCCTCTGGCTCAGTCTAGAACACAGGTGTCAAACCCATTGCACCAAGGGCCTAGTGTATACAAATTTTTGGTCTTTCCGTGTACAGCAAAATCTGTAGTGTTAATTTAACTCGGAGGGTGTTAAAATAAACACGCTCAGTGTTTATATAGTACTCACGGAATTCGGTAATAGTGTTAACATTTTAACTAAATAATAGTGTATTTTTAACACTGAATTGTGTTATTTCTTTTCACTAGGAGTGTTCATTTCTAATTTGCATGTATCCCAGCATGCCTTTTTAAGTAAATGTGACAGATTGTCTTTAAAGCTCTACAGATCTTGTACCACAATGACAGTCACTGTAAGATTTAGATTTGTTTTTATACATATTGAAATCTTAACTGAAAGGATATTCAACAGTTGTAATATTTTTTCACACACAATGCATCTTGCATTCACTACAACTGCAATGGTGATGTACTTACAAGCTGACTGATACTAGCGAAACTACATTGACAGGAACAATACTTTCTGTAATGGTTGCAATCAATAAGACCACTTACAGTTTGTATTAGATTTTAAATGTAATCAAATATTATTATTGTTTAATAATTACACATAAAGTAATCAATTCATGAATGCACGAACCACAAAATATATTAAAACAAAATATTTTTAAGAATATACTTGCAGCAAAGCATTCTGGGAAATTGTGATGGTTTTGCCTAACACTTGACTTAAATAACACTGTTTTTATCACCAACACTGTGGTTCTATTGTGTTGAGTTAACACTGGAAAATCAGCACTAGACAATTTGCCGTATTCACTTAGCTTCCAATTAAGACCCAGACATCCAGGTGAGGGGAGATCCTAACCAATTAGTGACCTAATCTGTCTGGTACTAGGTAAGAGCAAAATGTGCATACACTAGGCCCTCTATGGATCTAGTTGGACAATCTTGTACCAGCTAACTCCTATGCCAAGGTAAATGAAGGCACATGAGTAGTCATAAATATTTCTTTTAAGTTGAATTTGGTTCTGTGTTTTTTTTCTCCACTGGCTCCCATTGGATATGTCTCAATTAAAAAGATCCTGTGATTCTCTGTAATTTAATGGTTTGTTCAAAATAATTGTATCTGTGTTATCGGAACGAATCTCTGCATGAAATGTAATATTATATTCTGACAATATGGTTATTGAGATATACAGAGATATACAGGTTACAATGCTATAGACGTTATTCTGTTTTATGTCTTGGCATGGCTGCTTTTATAACGTTTAATGGAATCTGTCTTGTCTGTCCCTTCTCTGATCCTAGTAAACGTTCATCACAGTATTTATCTTTGCAAACTGATAGAAGTTTCTTTTCATAGTAAAAGTGGACATGTGATTTATAGTCTGTTGCTCAGGGTTGTTGTCAAATCCATTTGAATTCATTTATTTTAAGAAGTACAGTGAGTTGACTGAGACTTGACATCCAAATAGATCCATACACTCTACATCAGGGCTTTCCAACCCAGTTCCTGGAGGGCTACCAGCCTGTAGGTTCACTACAACCGCACATAATTTAGCGTCATTCAGCTTATCAACCAGCTAATTATTAGAATCAGGTGTGATAGATTAGGGTTGGAGTGAAAACAATCAGGACGGTAGCTCTCCAGGACCAGGGTTTGAGATCGCTTCCCTACATAGTGCAATACGTTTCACCAGAAATGAGTTGGAGCTATTTGGGATATAGGATGAATTGAAATGGAGGTATAACCACAACCTGGGTTGTCTCTATTATAACAGATACATAACGTTTGACCTATTACCCCGAAAACCATTCAAACTGACCCTGGTCTGTTTTGGTGTTTTGGTAGATAAATTGGTGCCGCGACGGAACTCGAGGTGGCAAGGGCCGGCGCTCGTGAGGGTAGAGTGAAGGAATGAAGGACAGGCGGACAGACAGACATGCGTGCAGACAGACAGGTGTGGAGGTCAGCAGGTGGTTGCTATACCTGTTAGGCTTTACACCTGGTCTGGGACCACAGGGATTTTAATGAATGCATGAGCCAGGACAAAAAACAAACAAGAAAAACATACATTGATTGCAGGGTGCTAAGTTATTTTTTACATTTAGTGAGATGAATAATGATGATTTTCTTCTGCAAATTGGAATGTAGATGATTCCTAATTTCAAGGAGGTTGGCGGAACAATGTTTGTGTGACACCTGTGGCTGTGTTAGGTTTGGGTACAACCCTGGGTCAAATATTTAATGTTAAATATGTTCCATTATGTCCCATACAGCTCTGGAATGTTGACCAAATGGCACTCTGGTCACTAGCGGTCTGTTTCAGGTGGCAATTGCAAAACATTCCAGAGCTGTGCTTGGATTAAAGGGATATGTTACCCCTAAAACTATGGTTTAATATTTTCTGAGCTTCATTCAGCTTGGACTTTGTTCTTTTGGGTAGTAAAATACTGGTTACAGCTCTGTCTAACTGCATTGGTAAAGCATTAGGCTGTGTTGTGGGTTTGTTTGCCTCAAAGAGGCCATAAATTGTAAGTGTAAGTTGCTTTGGAGAATATTTCAGCTAAATAACTGAATGATAAATGTTATATCAATTAATCTTTTTCCACAATAAAGCAACCCTCAATATGTCACCATTCAAGTTTCCATGAAAGAGCACTAAAAAGTCACAAGGTGATCCATTTTCATTATTTCTTTTCATCAGTATTTTTTTCTCTTTTATCAAATTTGACGTGTTCACTATTTATTTAACCAGTGGATTATTAAAAGGCAAACTCATATGCTAAATCAAGCTCACAAAATGAAACCATATTACCATTAGTGTCTGCACTTTATGGGGAATAAAATTACAATTCAGACACATGCATTAGACCCAGCTAGTGTGTTATATGACTATTTTTTAGTAGGTGCATGATGAAAACTGAAATATAACCACAATTTTCATAGCTACATGCATTACTTGACAAACATATTTGATTGAATAATTAAGTTGTATCACTTTAGAACCCACATAACTTTTATTGTTTGTTATTATTATTAACATGATGGCATTTCATCGTAAAAATAAGAAATGTAACACTTTTTTTATGATTATGTTTCTTTTATTCTGTGTATTTTGCTGTATTGATACATATTAAATGTTTACATGTATGCCTCTTGGACGTGATCCAGCAGGTTTTTTATGTGCAGTATGTGCCTCTGATATCATTTTTCTTTCAAAGTGCAAAAGTATTTTGCAAATTGCACAAGACCAAAAAAATACAAACAAATATATAAATAAATAGACTTCAGTAGGAAGGAAATTATGCAAAGCATCTTATGTGTTGAGTGATTTATTTACCTGAATTTAGATTTTGACAGTTTATGGATTTTGAGCAGTTTGCTTTGTCCTTAATAGGTCCCAGGGGAACTAGCATTGAGTGTTGGTCCATGCAATGAAATGTTCCGCACACATAAAAAGCATACTTCTCTCACGGAATCCATAGATTACAGCTTAATAAATACATTTTAATTGACTGTATGACACACTTTATGAACTGTAATCAGTATAATCAGGTGTTTTATGTTCCATTATTTTTAAATGATAAATCATTTACCTAAATCGTGACTCTTGTTCTATTTACTCTATTTCTATTCGTTTCAACCCGATATGCCAAGTCCTGCTCCAGATGAGTCTCTAATTTTCATTTCCAATTGAATATATGTTAACAGATTTTGTTCACAGTAGCTGGTTTTCCTTCGGGTTTTCTGACAATCTATTCAGCTTTTTCCACAGGGCTTTTCCAACCAGGATGTCACATGAGTGAATGTTGGATGGCAAGATCATTCACCAGAGAACCTCCGTGTAGATGTGCAGGTACCAGAGAACCTCTGTGTAGATGTGCAGGTACCAGAGAACCTCTGTGTAGATGTGCAGGTACCAGAGAACCTGCACATCTACAGGGAGATGTAGATGTGCAGGTACCAGAGAACCTCCCTGTAGATGTGCAGGTACCAGAGAACCTCCGTGTAGTTGTGCAGGTACCAGAGCAACCTATTGGGGTCACTAGAGGACAACATTAGGACATACAGCAAAGTCTCTGTACACTCCAGCAATATTATTTAGCCTAGGGGGCTTCCAATCCGCTTGCCAGATAGCAGTCAGTGCTTGAACTTAAAAATGTGGCAGCCAGTTTACTGCTGCAAAAGTGGCCTTTAGATGACCTAAAACCCCCACGTGAGTCAGTTTACAAGGTGGCCCTAATCACTATACGTTTTTAAGGGGATGGATGATCTGTTTGTGGGTGATAGTGTATTCTAGGCTGTATGTGGGTGATAGTGTGTCCTAGACTGAATGTGGGTGATATTGTGTTCTAGGCTGTATGTGGGTGATAGTGTGTTCTAG
>JACXGM010023402.1:0-16229 GCA_016801145.1 Umbra pygmaea
TGGCCACCCCCTTGAGTCTGGCCTCTCTCTAGGTTTCTTCCTATGTCCCTCCTACTAGGGAGTTTTTCCTAGCCACTGTGCATCACTTGTGTTGCTTGCTTTTGGGGGTCTCGGGCCGGGTGTCTGTCAAAGCACTTTGTGACAACTGCTGTTGTAAAAAGGGCTTTATAAAATAAATTTGATTGATTGATTGATGTAATTGGTTTAGTGCCTACAAAACGAATGAAGTAAAAAGCTTTATTTTGCACCATTTGTTAATTTTGTTCCCTCTTCAGACCAGAACATTCATCAAAAAGTAGAAATCAGAGTGCATCACAGAAAATATTGCAAAGACTAGGAAAAAGAAAAGGGTTTAATGGAATGGATTAGGAGCATCCCAGCAGATGACAGTAAATAACAATAAGCGTAGTATGTGATACCAAAAAAGTAAACTTTTTATTTTTTTAAAACACTAACAAATAATAATAAAATAATTTGTATTTGTGATTAAAAAAAGGTAAAGTGTTGCAGTAAACACCATGAGAAAAGTACTGTGGATATAGATGAACAACAAGTTCAGTTATTGTCAAAAGTTCAGTTATTGTCAAGTTGCGATACATCTGTACTCTCATTCTTGCTGATCCTCAAACTCATTCCTGTACGTGGAGATAATTAAAGGCAAGATAAAGCTAACCATGTTGTGGAATGAACAATTAAACATTTTGAAATTAATAATATAGGCTAAAAAAACACATTTAAATATAAATTGTGGAAAAAAGTATTGGAATTTCTAACTCAGTAGCGATGTAAACAAATTGGGCTAGTTTTAAGGCATTTTGGGCTGTTTTTGAGCAGTCATTGGGCTAGTATTTTCTGGTCGACCTGGCAACCCTGCCCTCCTTCCTAATTGGCATATATAACTACTCACCTCTCCACCTGATAGCTGATGTGTGGTGAGTGTTCATATATAACTACTCACCTCTTCACCTGATAGCTGATGTGTGGTGAGTGTTCATATATATCTACTCACCTCTCCACCTGATAGCTGATGTGTGGTGAGTGTTCATATATACCTACTCACCTCTACCTAATAGCTGATGTGTGGTGAGTGTTCATATATAACTGCTCACCTTTCCACCTAATAGATATATATGAACACTCACCACACATCAGCTATCAGGTGGAGAGGTGAGTAGTTATATATTAACACACACCACACATCAGCTATCAGGTGGTGAGCGTTCTGGTGCAAAATGGCTGCCGTGCATCATCCAAGTGGGTGCTACACATTGGTGGTGGATGAGGTGGGCTTTCCCCCTCACTGTAAAGCGCTTTGGGTACTTTGAAAAGCACTATATAAGTTGAATTTAGTTATTATTATTATTATTATTAAGTTGCTCCAGGAAGAATGTCCATGTACTTACTGTAAGTTGCTCTGGATAAGAGCATCAACTGAATGACTAAAATGTAAATGTAGGTAAAGCATACAGAAACAGAACTTAGGGATGAGCAACAGACAGAATGCCAGACAGACAGGTAAAGTGTAAAGAAACACAACTCCAAGTGCAGTAAACTGGATAACCAAATTGCAGCTGGGATGACATCTCTTCAGTTTCACAACACCAATTTAGAAAACGCAAGGGAATGAGGAAAAGACCGCAAGGCGCTTGGCCCTACTGAACTCTACTGTTTATCACCATGCATTAAGCCTTTCAACATCCGAAGTGGCAGTACTATCAACATACAGGTAGATAGAAGTATGGATGGTTGGAAATATCTGGATGGATGAAGATAGCGTAGGCGAGGTAAGTAAATATAACATTAGAGGGGTAGATGTGTGTTACCGTCTTGAGGGAAAAGGGATTTCCAATGCTTCTATTTTTTCTCCTCACAGACTACATATTTCAGACAATACATTTCAGAATATATATTTCAGACAATACATTTCAGACTATACATTTCAGAATATATATTTCAGACAATACATTTCAGACTATATATTTCAGAATATATATTTCAGACAATACATTTCAGACAATACATTTCAGAATATAGATTTCAGACAATACATTTCAGACTATACATTTCAGAATATATATTTCAGAATATATATTTCAGAATATATATTTCAGACTATACATTTCAGAATATATATTTCAGACAATACATTTCAGACTATACATTTCAGAATATATATTTCAGACAATACATTTCAGACTATACATTTCAGAATATATATTTCAGACAATACATTTCAGACTATACATTTAAGTGGAATTCTGCCGTCTCAACACATCACATCCTGTCCATGCAAATGAGAAGACAGAGAGGAGCTAGTGGGTCTGGAAAACCAAATACAACCCCAAATACGATTTTGATAATCTAAAACCAAGATAAAACACAACGTTGTGAAACCCAATTAAAAACTAATTATGGCATGTCAGATTTGAGGCAGGCAGCTTAGGTCTTTCAAATAACATTTAATCCGGCTTGAGTCCGAAAACCGTGGTACTGATTAATCACACAAAGAGAACTCTTACTCTTATTTTTTACGGCTACAGGCCGCACTGCTTGAAGGATTGTCAAAGGAAAGCCCTCGTTTGATTGGCTTCTGGCTAAAAAAAACATCCTCTTTATTTCACAGAGGGGGCTCAGATTGCCTTCATTATTGGAAGTGCAAAGTGGGATATACAGATGACGTATGATAAAGTTGCGGAAAAGGGGCTGAGGTGTATCGTGTTGTACCGAGGTGTACTTCAGCAGGTTCAATTAAATTTTAGTGGCAGTTTTTAAAAGAAACCAATACAATAAATGGCCGTCAGGTAGCTCCAGGGTGCACATTCAACCCAAGCATTTGCCCTGGAAATCCTCTCTTTTCTTTGCCTCAATCATACCTTAAAATACGGCCATATGCACGAGACAGATTTAATTACATTGTGTTGTAGTAACGTGCAAACTGAAAAGGTTAAAAAACTAATGCAAAAAAATGTGAAAATACATTCCAGGGTCATTTCGTATTTAAGAACATTCATACTACAGTACATTGCAAAACATCTGTATCTGTACCTAATGGAGATTGTGTGCTATGCACCACAGAGAGACATAAATGTGTACTGTACTCACCAGCGCTCACATTGCTGTGCATGAGGGTGAGGTTCCAAAGTGCCAATGTGCGTGCTGAAAGACAAGAGAAGGACAGTAATATTTTAATGAGCCAGTGAATGACAAACAAAAGCCACAGCATTTCATTTTCAACTAGTTTCTATTCGTATTCTGTTTTGACTTTAAACAGATATGCGTGTGTCAGATCAGCGGAGGTCAAAAAGACAGGAAAAAAAATACTTCAAATGAAAGCTATCTTTGTATCCTCCCTTACTGGCGTAGAAAGAAAGCCTGCGTTCAGGCAACATACAGTCAATTACTAACGATGCAAGGCAGAACACCTACTGATAAATCTGAAACAAGCTGACATGGAGACAAAAGAGACAAAACACAAATCACCTTCAATTTATTTCTGTAGTAAACATTTCACTTTCCACTGTAACTAACTATTTCATTAGAGTCCAATTCCTCATTCCCCCAGGCTAACATTTCCACAGAACTTTATTTTATGCTATACATAATATATGCATGAAAATTCCCCTTTCTCTCCGCTGAATGCTTTGAAGTACAATTGCATTATTGAGATACTGAAGGGCACATGGTACTCGTTGAGCATCGGCCGCATTGCATCCTGTCATTAAGGAAACCTAGCTTAAGTTAATTTCAGAAGTACTTCCCTCATTCTACTTTTTCCCTTCACTGATCTTAGATCAAAGGATCGGACGACGTTTGATGCTATGTATTCATATTGATGGATTAGTTACCTGTTTGATATTTCTACCTTGCCCCTACCTTGGGATGTCTTTTTAAAAAGTGATTGGTAATTAATCTATTTACACTTGCAATAAAACATTATATATATATATACATACACATTGAAAATACATATTTGTATTCAGTGTATACGTACAACTTTTTAAAATAATAAATGTACTGGAGTAAGATCCCTCGCTGCCTGGTTCTGGCCAGTGCGCCTGCTTGTAGAGGCTTGCATAACCTAGTTTGGCCTCAACACACAGCTCAGTCTTTCCACGATCCATCGTGTCTCTTTGGTTGATATCCATATTCCATTTGGTGGGTGTTAATATTTGGTATGTGAGACTTGGCCTTGCTTGCCCTCGTAATGTTGATATGACGGTGGATATTTATGATGCGTTTTCACAGCCCCTGAAGGCATAACTCTCAGGAACCGGTCTGTTTTTCATATCTGGCCCCGCGGCTTCTGTCCACTGACATAAAATAGGATGGCCCATTCATCTTTTATGGGGGAACACGATTTCAACATACAAATGTGTGTTATTTTAAAGACACAAAACCATACACAAAAACAACTTTAACACATTGCATGACCTTATGTTGAGTTATAGGATAGATTGATTTAAGGATGTGCGGTCTGCTAGCTAGAGATACAGTATACCTTATGCGATTTCATACCAATAACAAAAGTCCAACAACCGATTCTATAATGGAGAAACTCCACGGGGACTACAGAGCCATTTCTTGCTGCCAGAGCGGAGAGAATTTGAATTAAATGACAATTCCAGCGATTCTAGTAAATGCCAGCAATCTTTCAAAAGCAGCTATAACATACATTTATGTGTGCTGTAAAACACAACTTCTCATACTTGACTTTTTTGTCAAATCTATTCTCCCTTGTGTTGCTTGGTGTGTGCGGCCCGTCTACAGTATATGCTAAATATGCCCATATTCCCTGTGTGGCACACTGTAGTACACCTGTTTGTAGCAGGAACAATCGTAATGTGTTATGGGAAGATTTGTCTAGGCAGCCTACAGCACCTCTGTCCTTTGCACTTGGTTCAGGAAGTGTGGGCTTCACAAAGAACTTTTGCACTTGTTTCAGAAAGCATTTATGTTTACATTTTGGTCAGATTTGAATCAGATGCTTTTAGAGCAAATTCCTTAAATACACCACTGTTGTGTTCACAGCCACTCGACTAACACACAAGGACTTGCTAAAGAGTGACCACTTTCTGACGTTACACCCATCCAGCCCAGGCAGCGCTATACCCATTTCCCCACACTGGCAATGCGAAGGACCCGAAACACAATCACATTTCAGTTGCAATATATAACAAAAAAATGACTAGCGGATATGTTTGCCCTGCCCTTTGTGGTGCTGACTGAAGGCCACTGATGAGAGGTCAGTCATAGATGTCCTCCAGCCTATTGAAAGGTGCAGATGGTGTCGGATAAAGCTGTGCAAAAGGGGTGGAGCAGTACCGTGATATACAGAGGCACACTTCATGTATGTTGAACCACTTCTCTGCACCCCAGACCCATAAAATGGCACACCTGATTAAATTACTTAACCAATCATGAAGCATTTAATTAATTGAACCATGTGTGCATAATTTAGGGTTAAAACTAAAACGTGAAACATCTGAGGGACCAGGTAGAGCTTTGGGAAACCTTGCTTTAATAATACATACTGGTACAAAATATCCCATGCAGAAAAATCAGGGAATCAAACAGCAACCCTGAAATCCAAACCCAGAATATGACATTTTACATCATCATACCTAAGTGTACTTGCAAGTGCACTTTTTCGCCAGCAGAGCACCGTTTGTTCCCATTGTCCTCCTCCCTCAGCGTATTGTGCGTATGTGTGTGTACAAAAGCACTATGCATGAACTGTATGAAGTGGCCAGTGGAGTCTGACCAATTAGGTTCAAGTCTGACAAAAACACTGTAGTCATGTTGATTAGATTTGACACCTCGTAAGCATAGCTACATACGCGATTACCATTCACTTTGATTGTCTATGATATCAACCTTGAAAGTGGGCGCCTGAGACTGAAGTTCTATACTCGTAGTCGAGTTGTTACACTATCGACGTGACTCAGACTTGTCCTCTTGCAAGTTCACACTTCACTGGTACACTACATATATAAAGATACTATATATTAGAATATATATTATCCTGTTCCAATATACCTATAGTAATCTTTCAGTAATGTATTGCTGAACAGATTGTGTTTGCATGGAATGTTGGGATGAAATAGGATCACAAGAACATAGCAACTTCATGTAAGACCTTGACATTTTTTGTACCAATATGCAAACACACGGAATGAACAACTAGAGTGGATTATGTAAAGCATGTAAAAATAAAATAAAAATGCTGGATTATGTATATCAAACTTCACCAGGCTTCTTAAAATGAGAAGTCAGTTTGCTGTATTGTAGTCAACTGTTGGTTAAGTAAGGTCTATCTAACTTTATGTTGTAAAAAGCCAGCTAACTTAAGTTGTGATGAGGCATTTTCTTAGCCTAACTAGCTAATGCAATACAGCTATAGGAGGAATTTCAGTTTGGTTATTAATTTGGGCTTCTTCATAACAGATAGTTGACCTTGCAACTTTGGAGCTAGCGTAGCTGCCCAAAGCAACACTTAATGACAACTTACTCAACTGCAGTTGGCTACAGCTGTGCCCATATTAGAATTAAATTGTAGAACATGATCATGTTCAGAAATACTATTTCAAATTACTATTTTAAATTAATATATATATATATATATATATATATATATATATATATATATATATATATATATATAGCCTAAATCTGATTAATTACATTTCCAGGGAACTATTTGGCAAAAATAGTTTGACAGCGGAACAGCATATGTGAGTCTAGTCAGTGTTAAATAGTGTGAATTCTTCGTAGGGAGTTTTGGATGGAGATGGTGAACTGATCTTCAACCCAGTTATTGTGAGTGCAAATTTAGATGGAAGCTACTGTACATTTTTTGTTTAATCTCCATTCCATTGTCTGTTTTTTGTAGCTAATGTTGACCCTGACCTTAATCCTAACCGTAATCTTAGTAATGTCATACCTAACCTTAACCTCAGTAATAATGCTTAACCTTGACCCTAACCTTATCCATAAACATTTTAATATAATTGGGATCACAATTAAATCTATGGAATGCATGGAATGTTTAATGATCAAAACAAAATAGAGCAACATTATTTCTAAGTTCCATTTCTAAATATCATTCTAAATACCAACATAATTTCTAAATGTGAAGGACCTAAATAGTCTAATAGTAAAATGTGAAAGTTAAATGTAATAAAATGGAAATGTGTTAGCATATAACTTAATTCATGTTCTAAAATAGTTAACTGCTATTGAGTATGTAATACTTTAATATTAATTTGTTGTGGTAATGTGCCACTTATGTTTAAGAGACTTGTGACTTGCACTCTTAGTCAAATATTTTAGACTTGCCTCAGACTCCTACAGTAAAAGTAGTGAACATCTCTGGTGTGTGCTATTCTGAATCCTTGGTGCACTACCATGTATGCATTGACCCAATTATTATTCAGCAGATGGTTTGTAGGCTTTCACAAGTTTGACAGCTAATTCGCCACAGCCAACTCTGAAGACAACTGGTTTGACTTAATGGTTTGGGATAATTTTTATAAATGTTAATGACAGAACAGTTAGATAGCATAGGCTCTGGATACAGGCATGTAGAGTAGTAACGGGAGATGGAGAGAGAGGGCACAGACAGCAGCCATGCTGAGGGTCTAACCCCAGTCATGAGAACATGTGGGTTTTAGAATCTGGATATTAGTCCACTACACTAAACTCTGGCATGGTATGACGTTTAAAGTGTGTAAAAGTTGATTTTTTTCTATACACTGAACAAAAATATAAATGTAACACTTGTTACATAATGTTTTTATATTCTCTTATTTTATTTATTGTATGAGTGTGTATTTGGAAGTCAGTTATTGATTTAGAGGCTGCACAAGCAAATTTTGTTGTATGGTTCTACTGCACAATGACAATTAACGTTTATCTTTATCTATCTTTTGCCCCCATTCATCATGAGCTGAACTCAAAGATCTGAACTCAAGACTAAGACTTTTTGTATGTACACGAACGACCTATTTCTCTCAAATATTGTTTCTTAAATCTGTCTAAATCTGTATTAGTGAGCATTTCTCCTTTGCAGAGATAATCCATCCACCTCACAGGTGTGGCATTTCAAGATGCTGATTAAACAGCATGATTATTAAACAGGTGTGCCTTAGGCTGGCCACAATAAAAGGCCACTCTAAAATGTGCGGGTTCATCAAACAGCACAATGCCACAGATGTTGCAAGATTTGAGGGAGCAAAAACTGTGGCATTGTGCTGTTTGATGAACCCACACATCAAACAGCACAATGCCACAGATGTTGCTAGTTTTGAGGGAGCAAAAACTCCCACACTGTGATTTAAAGCCACAACAAGTGGATTCAGCACCACGGCCAACTCTGCAGCATAAGGTACCACAAACAATTCAGTGAAAAAAGTGACTTCTCTATCATAAGAGCTATGTTTGAAAGTGTGTTTACGAGGCCTGAGCCTTCTGTTAGATTGTTGTAAGAAAACACTGCCCTGAGTCTGATTAGATGTGATACCGTCTCACTCTATGTGGAACTGTCTGATTGGACGATTGGCCATGTCCATAGGCAAGGAACTATATAAGCTTTAATCCATTCTAAAGGTATGATTGTATTCTACTTGAGTAAAAACTTTGTTCTGCTATGAGTTAGAATCAACCTGAAGAACTGCTAAAAAGTTTATACCATAACATAAAAACACAACTTACCCACTCTCACCTTAAGTGGCTACTAAATATTCCAATATGGATAAAGTGCTGCGTAACAATGCAAAGTCCATCATTAAAAACGTTTAGCTTAATTTAAGACTGTTTATTGCTTTGGGAAAGAAGCTATTCCTGAATCTACTAGGGAAAAAAAGATCTACTAGTCCTGTTTAGCCTTTTCAGGTCGGCTCTAGCTGAGCTGTACCTTTCTGTATCCCTGGACCTATCTGCAGCATTTCTGGCTTTAAGAAGAGTCTGTACTGTCTTGTTCATCCAGGGTTTCTGGTTAGGAAAAACCCTGACTTTCTTGTTCACATTGACTCTGTCTACACAAGCTGTGATGTAGAACAGCACAGTTTGGGTAAATTCATCCAAGTCTGGTTGTGCAAATATGTTGCACACAGTGTGCTTGAAGCAGTCTTGTAGCTATGCGACAGCCCTCACTGACGGGTGTAAATGCTGGGATGAGGAGCAGTGAAGTATGGTCTGAGAGTCCTAAGTGTGGAAAGGGAACTGCCCTGTATGCATGATTAATGTTTGAATAAACATGATCTAATGTGTTCTGGCCCCTAGTGGCACAATTCACATTCTGGGTGAAATCTGTAAGTACAGTCCCTAAAGGTGCCCGGTTAAAGTCTCCAGCTATGATTTGGATGCCATCAGGGTAAGCCTGCACCTGTCTATTTATGGTGGAGTGCAGGTGGGCTAGCACTGAATTAACATTAGCATCTGGGCGTATGTATACAGCCGTGACAATCACAACCATCCGCTCTTTAGGTAGGTAAAACAGTCTACACATAACTGACAGAGCTTCTATGTCAAGGGAGCAATGGCTGTGTATAATTCTGCTGCTCGAGTCCCAAGCATACACACACAGTCCTCCTCCGCTTGTCTTACCGGAGTCTTTGCTACGGTCCTGTCGGTGGGTTGTGCGGCCCGCTAGCTGTACCGCAGCGTCGAGGATAGCCGGGTGGAGCCAGGTTTCCACTATCACTAGCACACAGCAATCCTGTCACTAGCACACAGCAATCCTGTATCCAGCTGCAGTTCCATCTCATCCATTTTATTGACCAAGGACCTGGCGTTGGAAAGAAATATGCTTGGTAGCGGTGGCTTGTGCGGTTGTTTCCGTAGCCTGGCAAGTATACTGGCTCAGCAGCCCCGCTTCTGCTTCCTCTCTCTGCGCTGCCTCCGCTGTTTGACAGAGCCGACAATAATCCAGTGAGAGCCCGATGGTCTTGCTATCACCGTGGGAATGTTGTTAGTTTGATGGAAGTCCTGAGTAATGACTCCCCCGAACTGTAATCCCCAGTTAATAAGTTATTGACGACTGTATACATAATATGCTTGACAGTGCTCCAAACCAACTACCAAAGACAAAAAAAAACTCCATACTGAGCAACATACTAGAGAGTCGTAAGACGCTGCACTCGTGCATGCCGGCGTTTTGTAGTGCTGAAACTTTGTTATGTTTTGAGTTAGAACCAACCTGAAGAACTGCTGAAACTTTGTTTTGGAGTTAGAATCAACCTTAAGAAACTGCTGAAAGTTTGATCTATTATGAGTAAGGCCACCAACCTGGAGAACTGCTGAAACGTTGTCCTGTTATGAGTTAAAACCAACCTGGAGAACTGCTGAAATGTTGTCCTGTTATGAGTTAAAACCAACCTGGAGAACTGCTAAAACGTTGTCCTGTTATGAATTAGAACCAAGCTGGAGAACTGCTGAAACGATATCCTGATATGAGTTAAAACCAACCAGGAGAACTGCTGAAACTTTGTTCATGCATACAGATTGCCTGTACAGTATGTGTAAATAAACAGGAATATCTAACTGTTATCTGACCTCAAGTACTCTTTGTTTTTATTACTCTTTTTTTAGCTTTTTCACAGACCCTAATAAGTGATAAAGTAGCTTAATTGTTCTGTTTGTGTAGTTGCTATCAACTTTGTTATGTAATGTTCTGGTCAATTTTTCATTAAGTCATTAACTTCATTATTAACCTCTTTCATTGAATTACATACTATAATCTCCATAACTTTGCTTCAAGTAACAGTGACATTAAGTTTGGTTCGTAGTTAACATGTCAGGATTTCCGTTGCATTCATGCTGAATGCTGACCTCAGAAGAAACCGGACATTTACCTCAGAAGAAACAAGACATTTACCTCAGAAGAAACCAAAAATGTACCTCAGAAAAAAACAGACATTTACCACAGAAGAAACAAGACATTTACCTCAGAAGAAACCGGACATTTACCTCAGAAGAAACAAGACATTTACCTCAGAAGAAACCAAAAATGTACCTCAGAAAAAACAGACATTTACCACAGAAGAAACAAGACATTTACCTCAGAAGAAACCAGAAATTTACCTCAGAAGAAACGAGACATTTACCTCAGAAGAAACCAAAAATGTACCTCAGAAAAAAACAGACATTTACCTCAGAAGAAACCAGACATTTGAACATAGGCATAGATTATGGTGTGGACACCTTCTTGACTCGTTTGTCCCCACCACTTTTTTTTTTAAAAGACCCGGTGCGGGGTGTAATAATAATGGCATTCAGCAACAACTTTCAGGCTTAACATTAGGAATAATTTTAAGGTGGCTGAATCTGAGGCCAGGCAGGCAGCTACTATATACTGAGATCCTGAACGTTTGTACATTTATGTTTGTCTTGTCAATCACCTTTATTACTTATGTATTTGTTTCTGATTATTTCTTCCAACACTGCAGTAAAGCATCAAACAAAATGGTTTAATTAAAAACATTCATTGTGTCATTTATTGAAGAAAAATCTCTAGTAGTATACTATTTCAAAATGTCTTTTGTCAGAGATCTGTTGATTGTTGGTTGACTAAAGTAAATCTAAGTTGGTGAAAGCCTAGTATCCTATCTTTAAAATTTTGGTTGCAGACCGTCTTCCGTTAACCCTGCAAAGTCGATTGACGCTCTAGAGCGTCAAACGCGATTATCTCACGAACCGTACATGCTATCAACTAAAGCTTGGTACCGTTGGAAAGGGGAGAAATGAGTGGTGGCACATCTCTGTGTGTTACTCACAGCCGGAGATATTGCGCCTCAAAGCCGACGATGGTCTTTCTTTTTGACTAAAAATATCACAGACAGGAATTAGGAAGTCAAAATGACACATTTTTCAATAACACAGGACATCATCCTACATAAAACAACCATTTTTGGAGTTGGAATTTAGCTGGGTTTTAAAAACGTATAGAAATCTAGTTAGAAATGAGTATAGCATTTTGATGTTGACTTGTTTGTATGGCCTCCAAACTTTGCACAATGGTCCAGGAGCCCTGGGGGCTTGAAAATAAGTAATAAAAAGCCTTATTCATTATAGTTTACATGCTTTTACACATAAAAAACAACAAAATATACATACGTTCTTTAGTGTTTTGGGAGAAATATTTAATAAAACATCAAATTCAATGACCCAGGATGTTGGATTTCATTCATCCATGTTGTAGCCATGGGTCTGCTGAGTCCAGGACCATAAGGCACTTCACTGTAGGTCAAAGTATGACCTTTCTAGAGGCTACAAAGTCAACTATATGCCAGGCGGACCTAAAGCCTTTTAGACCTTGAAGGGTTAATAGGTTAATACTGATGTGTTATTAGCATAATATTTCGTTCAATTAAAAGTAAACAGATACATTGAACAAAATTAAACATAATAATTAGGCTATCCTTGATTTTGTTACATACAAAAACAAAAGACACAGAGAAATATTGCTTTGCAACAAGATTAACTCTTTGAACCCGAATCCTATAGGCTATAGCAGTGTTTCTTAAACTTTCTCGAGTATTTTGCCCAATTTGAATTGCTTTTAAAGCCAAGTACCCCCTGACCAGCGCAAAATATTTTTGGTAGAAAAAAAAGTATTTATAAAGAGGTAGAATACAGTGCCGGCAGTGATCGATTCACTAAACAACAGTTTTCTGTAAACAAAAAAATGTAAATGCCACATTTCAAATGTTTAGAAACCTTCACCTAATTAATTCATCCAAAGTACCCGTAGGGGTTCACGTACACCCATTAGAGAAACACTGGGCTATAGGCTATGGTGCGCATTAGTCGACTACAATCTAAATGCAAAATGATACTGATTATTCTACATGGCTATTGGTATCTACTTGTTATTTCTTTCTTTATTTATTTTTCTCATATACAACGTACAGAATGATGATTTTACAATAATAAAAAAAACTGATGTTTCTCCACTGCAGGAGCGACATTTCGGGAAAATGGACAGTGCAGCGGCCTATCGTGGGCCTATAAAACTCTCTCGTCACCTCACAACCTCACACTAAATAATGTACTTTGACAGTAGCCTACATAATGCCAATTAGATATAGCTTACTAAATACTGTACTACACAGTTAACACAATAGCTGCCTGACATGCAGGCTGCATGTCAATTTCCGTTTTAAGCCCATAAGTTTTGACAAACCAATCAAATCCATTTACAATTATTTATATAAAATTAAGAACAAACAGCCTTTTATTTTTATTTATGATTTAGGTATATTCCAAACGACATATTTTTCAAGTACGGTAGCCTATGGATAAAAAAGGTGGTACAAAACAAAAGGTTGGATTGGTGACAGGCTCGTCAGTAAAAAAAAGACTTGTCCATAACGCCGGGAATACACAACCTCTAACACCCCCTACCTCCCGCGGTCTACGAAACTGTACCCAGCACTTCTGAAAATGCACTTCCGACAACGTCTTTGTCCCCACCACATTTCAAACCGAAGTCACCCCCATGCATTTGAAGACATCAGCTGAATTGTGTGATAACCAACACATGCACAACAAGGGATCACAAATAGCACCCTAACCCCTGAAGTTGTTCTCTCTTCCACTTATGCTAAGTGAAGAAAAGAGGGAGCAGCTTGGACAGGCACTTCAAGTTGATATTTGTAGAATTTCGAGCCATTACAACAGAGCTACTGTATTGCATCTTTCATGTGACCAGCTTACAAACCCTGTAAAAACTCAATTTCTTGATATTAAAAAAAAACAGAAGAAACTATGTTTATGAGAAAATGCCCACAAAAAAGCATGTCCTAAAATGCATAATTTCAATCAGATTAACACCTGCCCATCGACACTGTAAAGCACAACACAAAATTTCCTCTGTAGTTCCTTTTCAATTAGAAAAATATGCACTGAATAGCGCATGATATTTATGTCCCTAAAATGATTTTCAAAATGATAAATTATTATGAAATACATTCTCAGCATTGGTGAATTGGTTAATGAAAGACTAATTAGTTTTACCTCAGCAAAATTCAATGCAATCCACCTTTAGGATGGCAATCAAAACTACATTCAGCAACCGAGTGAAAAGGCGAGTGTTTATGTGCTATCATCTTTGGAACGCAGCCCTACTGAACATATTTAAATTCTCAATTTTGAATTAAAAAAACTGTAAAAGATAACTGCCGCAAACAACTCCACGTCTGCCACTTAACTCTCTCACTCTTAATAGGCACAACACTGCACTGGCTGGCACACGGGTCAATATTCCACACATTCCCAAATGTGAGTCAGCCCACGCACACGTTCCAGTGATTCACGTCAAAGCTAAGTGGCGTGATGCAATTTGACAACTTTATTGCCCGATTAATAAACCATGACTCATGAAACCTGCAGATGTCAGAAACTGAGCTGACAACAGTTGCAGTCGCCTATTTTTTCACACCAATTCATGTAAAAGCAAGCTTTTCTCTCAATTCCAGACTGTGATGATTACAGGGCAGCCATCACACCTGTCTTGCTCACATTTTTTTATCCTACCAAGTAACGAGTAGTGCTTTCTAGAGGTTCACCGAGGTGAGAATTTGGGACCAGGAGGTTCTATCTGCAATTTTATGAAAATTGAGTTATTCACATATCCATCCCTGTTCCTTTCAATGTACTCCCCTTCTTTAGTACTTCTTATACAATCTATGATGTTAAATTAAAAAGTGTACAATTCAAACCCATAAGATCTTTGGAACTTTGAAGCCTATTACCTCAGAATCATGCAAATAGAACATTTTAGCTTGAAGCTCACCAGGATAACTACAAATAAGCAGGTTAGGAGGTCGACAATAACATCACTGTTGATTTACAAACATTTTTTAATAAGGATTTTGGTTTCATAGCATATTAATCCGAAATGTCTGCACGGTCACAATATTGCTCCTATTTTGCAACCATGCTGCATTTAGGTGGTACTTACACATTTCATGGAATACAAGAGAAAAATTGTCTTTCTTAATGATATAAATATGATGGATTTACATTTAGGAACATTGATGTATGCAAAGTATACTAGCTGAGCCTATAGGAGAAACAGCATCTGGATAAAAACACACAGTAGCCTCGAACCACAAAACAGCACTGTGTTTGCATTTGGTGCAGCAGGTGTCTTCAGTTCAGCTGTGACTTTCACAATGGAAATGTACAATACTGTACATACATAAGTGACAGATTATCTATTTGGCCAGCAAAAAAGTTTCTTTATTTTGTCCTCAAAGTTGATGTGTTAGATGCAGGAAAACTAGGCAAGTGTAAGGATTTGAGCGACTCTGACAAGGTCCAAATCGTGATGGCTAGACGACTGGATCAGAGCATCTCCAAAACTGCAGCAGTTTTGGGGTGTTCCCAGTCTGCACCAAATCTAAAGTGGTCCGTACTTATATCTCATGTATTGGTTACAAAATAGTGGCTATAATAGTACAATTGTGCTCATAAATTTGCATACCCTGGCAGACATTTTGAAATGACTGCATTGATTTTGACAATATGAATCATTTGACAATGTGAATCATTTTGTTGATTTGAATACAAAGTCTGCACCCAATCTAAAGTGGTCCAAGGAAGGAAAAGCGGTGAACCAGCAACAGGGTCATGGCCTAGGCTTATTGATGCACGTGGGGAGTGATGCCAACAGACGAGCTACTGCAGGTCAAATTGCTAAAGATGTTATTGCTGGTTCTGATAGGTGTAAGAACACACAATGCATCGCAGATTGTTAAGAATAGGGCTTCTGTTTTGGCCGCAAAAGGGGGACCTACAACATAATGTTATGGCTGATCGCTGTATTTTGTCTATGATAAATGTCAGTTGCATGGGTTCAAACCTACTTTTTCTGATAGCTATGACGCAAAAATCTTTCCTGCCGCAGTGCTGGTGAGAGTGCTCATTCAAAATGCATTATTCAAAATTCATGATTCAACAGTTTCTAAACACAACATACCATCGCTTTATCAATGATATATTTTAAAACTGATATGCTTGCTGAATGAGAAAGTGCACTGCACAAATAATTTAAGGAAACCGAAATCAATGGAAACCGAAATCAATGGAAACCGAAATCAATGGAAACCGAAATCAATGGAAACCGAAATCAATGGAAACCGAAATCAATGGAAACCGAAATCAATGGAAACCGAAATCAATGGAAACCGAAATCAATGGAAACCGAAATCAATGGAAACCGAAATCAC